>VSMD01110764.1:0-84040 GCA_008750895.1 Mirza zaza | reverse complement strand
TTTATAGTAGAGATGGGGTCTCGCTCTTGCTCAGGCTGGTCTCGAACTCCTGAGCTCAAATGATCCGCCCACCTCGGCCTCCCAGAGTGCTAGGATTACAGGCTTGAGCCACCGCGCCCGGCCTATATCACATATTTTATCCTTTGGAAACTTATTATTACAGAGGGAATGGGACAGCATTCCGGAGTTTGGAAAGAGAGGGGCCCAGCGGTTGAAGAAGAGCTTGTCTGGAATACCAGCCCAGTGGGAGGCCCGTCTCTGGTTTTTATATCCAAGCTGGGACTCTTGGCCTCGAAAGCCTGCTTCTGGTTTTGAAAGTTGGTCCCTTCCCAACGTTATAGCATTAAAAGAATTTTTTTTTTTTTTTTGCCACTAATAAAACCATGTTCAGGGCTAATACTCATGCTTTAAAAAATACAATTGTCGCTTAGAGCCCTGTTAACAGAAGCAGATTTCTTGAAAACAGATGCTGCGTTTGTGGCCTGACGCTGATGGAGAGGAGGCGCCCGCTACTTATGGGTGTAGAAGTTTCCCCATCTCACTGTGAAGGGAATGAGGTGACAGTTCTTCATATACAAAAGCCAAAAACCAACGATCATTACACCACCCAGCAATAACCACGGCTAGTATTTTGGTATATATCTTTTTAGACCTGTTTCTGTGTATATGTATACAAACAGATTAATCTTTTTAAAAAAGTAAGTGGAACATATTACTTTTCATCATTTTTTCACACTTACTGTCATTTGAACACTTTCCCAAGTTAGTGAATATTTGAACACATGATATTTAATGGTTGCAGAAGGTTCTGTGACTCAGCTGACATCACCATATCTGCAGTCCTTTTGATATTGATCAACATGTAGGCTCTTTTCTTCTTTTTTCTTTTTTTTTTTTTTTGAGACAGAGTCTCACTTTATTGCCCAGGCTAGAGTGAGTGCCGTGGCGTCAGCCTAGCTCACAGCAACCTCAAACTCCTGGGCTCAAGCAATCCTGCTGCCTCAGCCTCCCAAGTAGCTGGGACTACAGGCATGTGCCACCATGCCCGGCTAATTTTTTTTTTTCTATATATATTAGTTGGCCAATTAATTTCTTTCTATTTACAGTAGAGATGGGGTCTCGCTCTTGCTCAGGCTGGTCTCGAACTCCTGAGCTCAAATGATCCGCCCACCTCGGCCTCCCAAAGAGCTAGGATTACAGGCGTGAGCCACCACGCCCGGCCGTAGGCTCTTTTCTTTAAAAAAATTTTTGCTTTTAAGGAAATGCATCCATGACCATCCTCCTACATACATCTTTGTGCCAGTCTAAGATAATTTCCCTAAGATAAAGTCTAAGAAATAGGAATACTGTATCAAAGGTTATGTTCATTGACATGACCATTTATTTCTCTTAAAAATAGCATTTTCAGCTGGGGCTAGTGGCTTACACCTGTAATCCTAGCACTCTGGTAGGCTAAGGTGGGAGGATTGCTTTAGGCCAGGAGTTCAAGACCAGCCTGAGCAAGAGTGAGCTCCCATCTCTATCAAAAATAGGAAAAATTAGCTGGGCGTGGTGGCACATGCCTGTAGTCCCCGCTACTCAGGAGGCTGAGGCAGAGGATTGCTTGAGCCCAGGAGTTTGAGGTTGCTGTGAACATGGCTGACGGCATGGCACTCTAGCTGGGGCGACACAATGAGACTCTGTCTCAAAAAAAAAAAAACAAAACAAAAACGTTTTCCTTGCTAAAAGATGCAAACTGTTTTAAGACATCTGCTGCACTTGTTGCAGTATTCATGTAGAATATCTTCTCCTCGAGAGGGCTGCAGGTGTGTTGTTTATAGCGGCCTGGCTGATGGCTATTACTCCAGAAAGACACCAGCAGCTTGTAGGGGAGTTGGGGTCACCGACAGCTAGGCGGTGGTAACTAAGCCTCCCTCCCGTCAGTGAGTGGTGGCACCAGCACCTCTCCCAGGAACAGACACCGAACATGACAGAGGGAACATGGACTCACAACTCCCTGGGGAGGAAGCTGCCAACTCCTCCTCAAACCACAGGCAACCCTCGCTGGGCAGGACAGACAGCCAAGATTGTTTATCTGTTGAGGGTGACTCAGTCAAGGTAGGGTAATGGGATTTGGAGATTTGTAAGACAGGTGGTTGTTGCAAAAATCTGGTTGTATTAGGGTTTTAAGTATGAAATGTCTATTTCCCTAAGTTGGAGAGTTGATGTCTCTGATATTTCACTTTGATATTCTTGTTTTATTTTTATCGTGGAGGTACATCCTCATTCTTTCCAATGCATGGGTTGGCTTGTGATTAGCTTTCAAAAAAAATTTTAGAGCAATTTTTGTGAAACCATGTATAAGTAAATAATTCGTGTTATTGTTTAATATGAGTTCCGTCATGGAACCAATGCAGCTCAGACAGCTCAAAATATCAGCGAAGTGTTTGGGAAGGATGTGACTAATGAACGCACAGGCACAGTATGTCGATGGCTTGAGTTCTGTTCTGGTGATTTTAGTCTTGAAAATGAGCCACGTGGGTGACCTGAGACCAAGGTGGGTAAGGATGAACTGAAAGCTGTAGTGGAAGTGAATCCATCTCAACCTACTTATGAATTAGCAGCAAGGTTTGACGTTACTATTGCAACAATATTAGATCATTTGAAACAAATTGGCAAGGTAAAGAAACTGGATAGATGGGTACTGCATGAATTAAATGAACATCAGAAGAGAAATCTTCATGAACCTTGCCTTTCTTTGCTGTCATGACATAAAGGTGAACCATTTCTATGCCATATTGTTACATGTGATGAAAAATGGATTCTTTTTGACAATCGCAAGCATTTGGCACAATGGGTGGATAAAGATGAAGTGCCGAAACACAGTCCCAAACCAAATATTCATCATAAAAAGCTAATGGTGTCTGTTTGGTCGTCCAGTGCTGGTATCCACTACGGCTTCGTGAAACCTGGCCAATCGATTACAGCAGATGTCTCCTACAACCAATTGGATGAAATGATGAGGATGCTTGTGATTAACCAGCCAAGATTGTTCAACAGAGACAGGCCAATACTCTTGTAAGACAATGTTCGACCACATGTGGCACACCTAACGCTGCTCAAACCACAGCAGCTGGACTTGGAAACTCTCTGTCATCCACCATATTCACCAGACCTTGCACCAACTACTACCACTTCTTCCAGGCTTTGGACCACTACTTGCAAGGAGAAATATTCGATTCTCAACAAGCTGTGAAAAAAGACTTTCACGATTTCATCTCCACTCTTTCTCCAGGCTTCTTTGCTGCTGGCATAAACAAGTTACCATTATGATGGCAAAACTGTATCTATAGTTTAGGCTCATATTTTGATTAATTGTACCGCTTCTTCTTGTTTGAGATATAATAAACTAAGCTTTTGATTTGGAATCAGACATTTCATATTTAATGACCTAAATTTATAGTAGCAGTGTGGATGGAATCATGGTCCCAGAAGGTTCCAGAAGCTTTATCAGTCAGGCTAATTACAGAGTATCAGATTTTCATTAGGTGGAATTCTGTGGGATACTGGCACTAGGAAGTGATCACTAGGTTGGCTACAAAGCTGTTGTTTTTTCAATTCATTAGGGAACAGCTGGGTCCCCAGGTGTAATTCACAAACTGGATTAGGTAATATCCTTCCTGATGGGTTGTCACCTCAAAGACACAATGTGGTTTCTGCCTTCTCAGCATGTGGCCATCACTGTCTTCTGATAATATCTCCTGGAATTTTCTCAGGAGTACTCTATTCCTCCACTCTCAGTTTTCCTGGTTTGAATGGGATTGGTCCCACCTCACTGGTACTACAACAATTAGAATTTGTCATCTCTCTGACCATTGTGACTGATCTAAGGATGGGCACATGATTAAGCTTATCCAATCAAAATGAATTTCAGCACTTTAGTATGAGCACCTGTTGAAAGGTGTTCCTTCTCTTCCTTTGAAATTAATAGTTGGAGAGTGCTGCTCTGTTTGGGCAGTGTTTTTGGAGAATAAAATCAACACAAGAGAAAGCAAAATAGATACAGACATACAACTTTCTAAAGATAAAATTTGAGCTCTTAAATCCAGGTATACCTAAAGTAGAGCTACATCTGGAGTGTTCAGTTATTTGAGTCATTATATTCCTCTTTTATATTTCTCAAGCCAATTTGATTTAGGTTTCTGCTACTTAGATTTAGATTCCTGACTAATACAGTTATATTAAATTTCAACTTGATAAATAGATCTAAATGAGATAATGTTGCCCTCAAGCCTATTGAATAGGCTAAGTTCCACACTTAGTGCTACGTGGGAGAAACATAATGTCTCTAAGACAAGGCAGACAAGTGCAGATAGCCAGGGAAAGGAAGGATCACATTGTGTTGGTAGGATGAAGATGAGATTCATAGAACAAGTGACATTTTTGATGAATCTTGGAAAATGACCTGGAATTTGACAGGTGGGATTGATAAGCAATGACATTTCTGGTAAAAAATAGTAGGATCAAATGCTGAGAGGAGATAAAATAAAGAAGTACATAGCATATATAGGAAGAAGGTAGGAGAAAAAACCAGTAAGAATAGCTGGGGTCATGTTTGGATGCTGAATTCCATACTGGAGTAAGACTTACTACACTTTTGTATATGATGGAGAAGCTCATATCAGACCAGTAGTCCCACTGAGATTAACTAGAAAATCCACACAAAATTAAAATTAAATTCTTAAACCAAAAACATCAGTTTGAAGGCATTGTATAGAGCTGCTAGGATTTGAGAGGCAAAGATCTTGGAGTGAAGGGATCATTGCATTCAGCTCAAAATTCTATATGTTGCTTTTACTTTGGGGTAATTTATTGATATTTGGTTGTGACAAGAGGCTGAGAAGTCTGGTGAAAGGCACATGCCAAGAGGAAGAGAAGCCAGTAGAATTTTTGGCTATCTTGTAGGGCTAGGGAAACAAAAATTGGAGTTTGGGGCACTTTAGGTAGCCAGAACATAAAAAATTCAGATCATAAAGACAAGGGAAGTGAGCACAATATCAGTGGTTTTCACCTTTAAGCATTTACCAAGTCATAGTTGCATGGGATAAGAATCCAGGAATAAAGTGGGTGAAAAAAACCAGAGGAAGTTATTAGCAGTTTTATGGTGTTGGGGAAATAGACATTTGTATTCAGGAGCTACATAGGAGGAGGGGCCCTAGTAAATATTCCAGTTCTGAATTGGACACCTAGAGTATTACACCCTTAGATGGTGGTAACTAGAACTTTGAAAAGACTTACTTAGACTCAGGTCAATAATTTCTCTGATTGGATTGGAAGTGAACTGCTCTTACTCTAGCTGTCTAAAAGATGATAGAGTTAAATCTTCTCTGAAGGAAGGCACCATCATCCAGACCTCCATTTCTTCATATACCATGTCTTGTTATCAATAAAAAATTTTAGACATCCTAAGGAAAGAATCAAAAGAAAAAGTCAGATAATAGAAACAGAACCATAGAAACAGATCCATACTAGAAACAGAACCAGATACTGCACTTTTTAGACATGGACCTTTAAATAACTGTAATTGATATTGCTCCAAAAACCAGATGACAAGATGGATAGTTTATTTATTTATTTATTTTCTTTTGGACAGTTTCTTTAGAGAATTGAAATCCTTGAAAAGAACCAAATAAAAAGTATGGGACTAAAAAAGCCAATAACATAAATTAAGAATTTAATAGATTTTACACAGCTAAAGAGAAGATTAGTAAACTGGAAGACAGCTCAGCAAAAATTATCCAGACTAAAACTTGAAGAGCAAAAAGGGTGAAAATTCTAAAAAAACAAACAAACATGAGACATAGAGGAAATGGTGATGAAGGGTCAAACTTATGTGTAATAGGAGGAGAGGAGAGGGACAGTGACAAGAAATGTTCGAAGAGATTTTGAATTTTCCAAAATGGACAAAATATATCAAACCACAAATTCTAGAAGATCTATAAAACCCAACCAGGATGAAAAACTACCCTAGTCGCATCACAGTAAAACTGCTGAAAACTATGACAAAAATCTTAAAAGCAACTAACAGGGTACCTTCAAAGGAACAGCAATAAGACTTACAACTGGAGGCCGAGGCAGGCGGATTGCTCAAGGTCAGGAGCTCACTAGCCTGAGCAAGAGCGAGACCCCATCTCTACTATAAATAGAAAGAAATTAATTGGCCAACTAATATATATAGAAAAAATTAGCCGGGCATAGTGGTGCATGCCTGTAGTCCCAGCTACTCGGGAGGCTGAGGCAGCAGGATTGCTTGAGCCCAGGAATTTGAGGTTGCTGTGAGCTAGGCTGAGGCACTCACTCTAGCCTGGGCAACAAAGCGAGACTCTGTCTCAAAAAAAAAAAAAAAAAAAAAAAAAAAAGACTTACAACTGACTTCTTAACCTGAATAATGGAAATCAGAAAACAATGGAATAACAACTTTAAAATGCTGGTGGGAAGATGGGGGAGGGAAGAAACAAACTGTCAATCTAGAATTCTATACACATAAAAATATCTTTCAAAAAAAAACCCAGTAAAATAAAAATATTAAAGGAATAAATATGAAAATAATTTCTTCAGGTAGAGGAAAAATGATTGCAGATATAATTAGGAAAATATAGAGAGGAATGAAGAGCAAAGAAAAGGATAAATATATAGGTAAGTGTAAAAGTATATTGACTGTACAAAACAACATAATATTGTCTTTCAGGCTTTAAAATATATATAGAATTTAGATACATGACAACAACAGCACAACAGGCAGGAGAAAGTGATGCAATGGCGTTAAAGTTTTCCAAGTTCCTAGAATTGTTTAGGAAATGATAAAAGTACTAATTTTCATTATACCGAAGTCAGAGAGGCATGTTTTAACCCAGTAATAACTTAAAGAATAATAAAACAATGTATAATTTACAAGTTAATATAGATAAAATCAGAATAACACAAAATACTTAATGAATCCAGAGGAAGTCAAAAAAGGAAAGACAGAGGAACAGAAAATATCCAAAACAAATAGAAAGCAATTTTACAATGATGGATTTAAATCTAAATATCAGTCATTACATTAAGTGTAAATAAAATTAAATGTGAATGGACTACTTACTTCAATTAAAATACAAATATTGTCAGATAGGTTAACGAAACAAAGCACAACTATATGGTGTTTTTAGGAGACACATATTCAATAGTAGGACACACAAAATTTTAAAATAAGGCAATAGAAAAATATACTTTTCTATTTTCCTGAAAGCACCAACGAAAATAAAGCTAGAAAAACTATACTAAAACAAGACAAAGTAGACTTTAAGGCAAGAATCATTACCAAAGATAAACAGAGACATTTCATGGTGATAAAGGCCACAATTAAACACATATCTAAATGGTTAAAATTAAAAGGACTGACATTACCATGTGTTGGAAAGGATGTGAAGCAATGGAAACTTTCATTCACTGTTGGTGGGAGTGGAAAGTGGTGCATCTACTTGAACAATGTTTTGTCATTATGTACTAAATTTGAATATAACACATACCTTGTGACCAGGTATATACTCAAAATAACTATGTACATTTATTCAACAAAAAGCGCATCATAGCACCGCTATTGTTAACAGCCCCAAACTATAAATAACCCAAATGTCTATCAACAATCAGATAGGTAATTAAATTTTGGCATACGCGTGCCGTTAAACACTAGACTGTGATGGGAAAGAGAAAATTATATACATCAATAGGGATGAAACTCCCGAACATCATTTTGAGTGAAAGAATCCAGATGCAAATAAGTATGTCCTGTTTGATTCTACTTATATAAAGTTCAAAAATAAGCAAAACCAATTTATGGTGATAAAAGCAGCATGATGTTTATGTTTGTGGGCGGGGTGATGTCAGGGGCATCAGCGGGCTCCTGGGTGCTCCTGGGCTCTGTGTGTTGATCGGGTTGCTGTGTTCACTTAGTGAACATCTACTGAGCTGCGTGCTTTTTGGAATGTACGTTATTCTTTATTCAAAAGTTGACTGTATAAAGCTTAGAGAACGACCCTGTGTGTGTCATGAAAAAGACGTGTGTGATTCAGCGTGAAGCTGGTAGGGGGGTGGGACCTGGGGGAGGGTGTGGGCAGCTGGAGCACCCTGCGAGGCACCCCCCAAGCCATGCGGGATCGGAACGTCGCGCCGCTCCTGTCCCTGGCTGACAGCTGGGATGGCTTTCTGTGCCTCTGTTGGACTGGGTCACGGATTCTCAGTCCCACGCGGCTTCATGGTTGGTTGCCCCCTACACTGTATTGCAAAAGTTTGTGTGTGTGTGTGTGTGTTTCTGGGGAAAGAGACAGCTTTTTTGTTTTAAAGTAGACTTTATTTTTTTAGGGCAGTCTTAGGTTCATAGCAAAATCGGGCAGAGGACACAGAAATTTCCATATACCCCCTGCCTTCCGCTTGCATAGCCTCCCTGTTATCAACACCCCTTGCCAGGGTGGGACATTTGCTAGGATGAGCCTACCCTGATGCATCCTTGTCACCCAGAGTCCACAGTCTACGTTAGGGCCACTCCCAGCGTTGTGCATGCTGTGGGTCTGAACACGGGTCATGAGATGCAGCCACCATACGGCATCGGGCAGAGTGGGTTCAGTGCCTAGAAGTCGTCTTTGCTCCACTGGCTCATCCCTCCCTCCCCTCTAACTACTGATCTTTTTTACTGTCTCCATCATTTTGCCTTTTCCAGAAGGTCATATGTTTGGAATCAAACAGTGTGTAGCCTTCTTAGATTGGCCTCCTTCACTTAGCAATATGCATGTAAGGTGCCTTGAGGTCTTTGGTGGCTTGATAGGTCATTTCTTTTTAGTGCTGAATAATATGTCACTGTCTGGATATAGTTTATTTATCCATTGACCTACTGAAGGTCATCTTGGTTGCAACCAAGTTCTGGCAATTATGAACAAAGCTGCCATAAACATCCATGTGCAGGTTTTCATGTGGGCATAAGTTTTCAATTCATCCGGGTAAGTGCCAAGGAGTGCAATTGCTGGATCTTATGGTAAGAGTATGTTCAGTTTTACAAGAAACTGAAACGTTCCGAAGTGGCTGTGTCGTTTTGCATTCCCACTAGCAATGAATGACAGTTCCTATTCTTCCACATACCTGCTAGCATTTGGTGGTGTCAGTGCAGAGCTTTGCACATTCTTTAAGGTGTCTGGAACCTAAAATGATTAAGAGCCACTCCGCAGGTGACCTCCAAGGTGCCTGCCGCTCTGCCTGCTGCAGTTCTCTGGATCATGGGCAGTCTGGTGAGGGCGCGTTTTACGCTGGATGGCACCAGGTTAAAGGTTGGTGGAGATTAAGTAGTCCGTGGCAGACAGTGGGATGGGGGGTGTTGGAAGGAAAGATAGGACACCCCTCTGTCTGCAATGGCTGGGTGCTAGCATATCGGGGAACAGGCAGACAGGAGGGTGAGGGCTTTCTGTGCGGAGATGAGTCAGTCTCTCTTCTTGGGCAAAACTGTTACAACTATGATTTCTTTTTCCTGACAGCACCTACTTTGCAATAAGAATTCCCCTTTTCTGTTATGCACTGCTTCAGGGTCACCAACAAGTTGTCATAATGGATTGAGTCAGCCGTGAGCACTAGAGACAATAGGGACTGAAAGACTCCGTCCCAAAAGGGCATCTTTCCTCTCAGGAAACAGGTCACACTGACCACTAACATCAGGAAGAATTAGAAGTAAGTTGCTCAGGCCAGAACTTGGCCTGAGGAGCGGCAGAAACCTTGCCTTCTGCCTGAGACATGAAGTAACGCGATTTTTCGGTGGTGAAAATCTTGTTGTAGGTGATGGATAAATACATTTTACTAATATTGATTCATGGCACCATTTTAGAAATTTTAGAAGGTTTCACCTTTGCAATGCTTAATGTGGTAATTTCCGAATGAAAACAGGTCCACGGGGCCCCTGGGGGTCGGGGGAGGGTGCGGCCCACTTTTCGGAGCGGGCTGGGCGAGGTGGCCCCCCATGCCCGTGGAGGCCTCGGCAGCAGCCGTGGTCATATTCTCTGTTGGGGACCCCTCAGACCCTTCTTCTCAGTGCCATAGGGGCTTTTCACCTGGTTTCATAAGGAGAGACGGTTTCGGAGGGTTTGCGCCCACAGCTCACTAAGCCCCTCGATAACTGGGTGAACTCAAGCACATCGCTGAAGTTCTCTCACCCTCAACTTCCCCATCTGCGAAATGACACGGAATGATATGGCAGCGCAGGGCTGTTGTGATGCTTAAGTGGGACACCACGGTGACTGGCCACAAAGGACAATCAAGGGGCGGCTGTCCTCATCGTCACAAAAGGCAGAACGGAAGGAGAGCCTCACAGCAGGGATGGTGTGGGCCCAGGAGGCAGGAGCCGTTTCTGCAGGGGGATCCACAGACACAATATTTGAGATGAGGCCGGGCGCGGTGGCTCACGCCTGTGATCCTAGCACTCTGGGAGGCTGAGGTGGGTGAATGGCTCAAGATCAAGAGTTCGAAACCAGCCTGAGTAAGAGCAAGACCCCGTCTCTACTAAAAATAGAAAGAAATTAGCTGGGCAACTAAAATTATAAATACTAAAAATCAGCCAGGCATGGTGGCACATGCCTGTAGTCCCAGCTACCTGGGAGGCTGAGGCAGGAGGATTGCTTGAGCCCAGGAGTTCGAGGTTGCTGTGAGCTAGGCTGACGCCATGGCACTCTAGCCTGGGCAACAGAGTGAGACTCTGTCTCACAAAAAAGATATTTGAGATGAGCTCTGAAGGACAAACAGGGTTTTGATGGAAGACAAGGGGAGAAGGTCTTCAGGCAGAGGGAAAAGTCTTGAAAAGAGATGTGGGAATGGAAGATACATTGGATAATTTGGGACCAGGGAGCTGCCAAGTGTGACCAGAGCTGAGGGTGTGTGGAAGGGTGCAAGGGGAGGTGGGAATGTTAAAGTCCGGTCCTGGGACCTTGCTCTGTTGGACTAAGCAGGCATTTCAAGCAAGGTCCCAATGCTCCATTTGCTAATCGAGATGGTCCTTTCTCGGTAAAAGCGCCAGTAATTCTGGTACCTGGAGACGGGGCGGGCTGACTCCCAGTGGTCCTCTCAGACGCGGCACCTCTCCTCCGCTCCGCTCACTAATTTTACCCTAACGCTAAAGCAAAGGCTGAATTAGCCTGTGAAGGTAAATATACACAGAGAAAGCCATGGAATTAAAAATATAAGGGGGGATTGAGTTGTTAATCATATCACAGCATTTCAAAAAGAATAGGCAGAATTTTCCAATACAACGATGACTCCAGCATATAAATTAATCTTTTGTATAGGAAGAAATGAAAGTCATTAAATGTCATTGTCTTATTTTAAAAGCAGCAATATCCTGCCTGATTGCAAGTGCTTAGAGGAGGATGATTAAACAGAAACCTTATCTTCACTGTTGCAAGGAGAAAATTGGAGAAAAGTTATCCAATTATGGATGATAAAGCAGAATAAAAAACCCGAGGACAGGCAAACTTGGATCGGCAGGTTGCACAAGAACACGTTCCTCCTGGTACTGTGATGTAGTCATGGTCGACGTCTAGAAACTGACGTAGGCACAACAGTGACAGCATCATTTCAACGTGCTCCCGAACACCGTAAGTGTTCATGGATTCTTTGTCTCTCGAATCCTTTCCCAAGTTCCTACTTTGGTAGATAATTGCTGTTTTGATATATGTCCCTACAGAGTAAACGAAGGATTTTCAAACTAGCCGTGGGAACGTGAGCACGTTGTTCATTGCCCCTGACACTCAGTCTCTGTATCTGTAGCCTGGGTCTGTTCATGCCCCGTAATGGGCATTATTGGTGATCTTTACCTGTGAGCCAAATGACGTCATGTACACCAGGGCTTCTCACCCTCACGCTGTCCACAGTCTGGGCTGGATTGTTTGTGGCGGGGGCCTGTCCTGTCCATTGCAGAATGTTTAGCAGCATCCTTGGTCTCTACCCCCAGCACCCTGCTCCCCCCACCCAGTATTGACAACAAAAAATGTCTTCAGACATTGTCAAATATCCCCTGGGGACAAAATTCACCCCTGTTGAGAACCACTTACAGACATAGAGCATCTGGCTTTGCACTTAGCAGAGTCCGCATTCGATCAATAATCGATGTAACTCTCACTCTTGTCAGTGTCGTCGGAATCCTGCCTCCAATTCTTTTGTTGTCGCTAAATGTAGTACCCAGGCACGATGACTTAGGAATTACCCTCAGATTTCTGGTTTTTTTTCTTTTTGGTGAGTATGTCACCCTGGCTAGAGTGCAGTGGCATCATTATAGCTCACTGCAGCCTCAAACTCCTGGGTCCAAGCGATCCTCCTGCCTCAACCTCCCAAGTAGCTGGACTACAGGTGCACATCACCATGCCTGGCTAATTTTTCTATGTTTTGTACAGACTGGGTTCTTGCTCTTGCTCAGGCTGGTCTCAGACTCTTGAGCTTGAGCGATTCTCCTACCTCGGCCTCCCAGAGTGCTAGGATTACAGGCGTAACCACCAGGCCTGGCTGGATTTATACCAGATTTTCAAGTTGGAAATTAAATAGTTTTATATGGTTTTAAAAATAAATAAAAAATATTTATATTTATTGTATATATTTATTTAATTTTTATATTTATTATATATTTTTAAAATCTTTATATTTATGTTTAAAATCATATCAAACTATTTTATTTCTAACTTGAAAATCTATGGTTCTGGTAAAATAAGATTTTTTTTTCTTCCAAAGGAATAAATATTTCCCTAAATTTTAAATTAAAATTTTGGATTCTATGTTTTCATGGTGAATAAAATGACAGGACAGGTCTCAGAAGTATCATATGAACTATACCTAGTAGATTAAAGAATGAGTGAACAACGATCATGCAAAAAGTTTCATATTGTGTGCAACTATTCTATGGGAACATACATTTTATTAGTTACAATAATGTGAATGTATGTTTCAAATAATTATCAACCTGATTAGATGGATTGGAAAATGGGACCAAGGCCATATAGGTATATCCTGCAAAGATAGAGATGGAGTTACCTTTTCCAAATATTTCTGTCTTGCTAGTTGGAACTCTATTTCCTGGAGGAAAAAAAAAAGAATTTAATCACAATTACCACTTTGCTTGGATAAGTTTTTGTTTTTCCATCACCAACGGAGAGGTTAGGGGAAGAAGAAATAGGATTTTGTCAAATGAAGTCAATCTGCACTGACAACAGCCTCTTTGGGCCAACTTTGAGAAAGCTGCCACAACCTGTTGCCACAAACCTGGTGGCTTAAAACTTATTCTCTCACAGTCTGGTGGCCAGAAGTGCTAAATCAAGGTGTCGTCAGGGATGTGCTCCCTCCAGCGCCTCCAGGGGAGCACCCTTCCTCGCCTCTTCTGGCTTCTGGTGGCTCCGGGCGTCCCTGAGCTGGTGGCTGCATCACTCCGGCCTTCCCCTGTCTCTCATAAGGGCACTCATTGCTGCATTTGGGGCCCACCCTAGTCGGGGCTAATCCCATCTCAAAATCCTTACCTTCCACGTCTGCAAAGACCTTTATTCCAAACGAGGGCACGGTCTGAGGTTTCAGGTGCGCATCTTCTTGGGGCACACTTTAACTTACAGCTCACTACAGCACCCTTTTCCCAGGTACGGCTCTTGAAGGCCAACAGGTCGGCTGATCACCAGTAACACACCGTTAAACGGCAACGCTCAGCAGGTGGGGGCTTCTCCTCCTCTCCATGCTTCACAACTCCTCCCCAAACCAAGGGGTCCAGGTGAAACAAGTGTCGAAGAATATCCAGGCCTTTCCTTTGGTGCACCTCTTCAGGGAGCCTCCAGTGTGAACAGGGAACCCTCCGCCGTTGGCTGCAGCTCTGTTAGAAACGTCAGCAGAGATTCCCTGCTGCTCCCAGGTCCTGCCCGGCCAAGGTAGGCCGGAGAGAGAAAACACTCTTCTTCAAACTCAAGCACTTCCAAATTTACCAATGGTGGCTAATGAACTAATCTAGATGGAAACTTTAAATATAAATAGCTAAACTTGAAAGTAGAAATATAAACAGAACTTGCAGTTTGTTTTTCCCTGCTTTGACTGTCAGTTCATGTTTGATGTGTGGCTGTGGAGGTCTCCTTGTAAGCTCTTTTCTCTTGGTGGGTGACTCTTTATTGGAAATTTTCTATTATGTGCATGAAGTCCCTTCTAACTAAGATTATTTTGGCATTGCACAAATTAAATTAAAATGGAGCTCTTCTCTTTTAGTCAAAAGCTTTCAGTTTCTCTTCAGTTATAAATTGGCCTTCACTGTTTTACATATACCCTTTCTCCCTGCCTTCTACCTGTCCACCCATCTGTCCCTCTGTCCATCAATCCATCCATTCATCCAGCTGCCATCCATCTGTTTTGCTCCATACCATCCCTGTCTCCCTCCCTCCCTCAATCCAGCTTTCCATCTATCCATGTTTTTTCCCTTCCATCAATCCATCCATCCATCTATCCCTCCACTTCTTCCTCCCTCTCTCCTTCTAATCACCTGTGCATCTGTGTTTCCACATTTCCTCTGTCTCTCCCTCCCTTCTTCTATCCACCCATCTGTCCATTCTTGTTTCTTTCCTTCCACCCATCTGTCCACCCATCAACCTGTCTGATGCACAAATATAAGAGACCCCTACTGCATGCTAGGCTCACAGCGGGCAGCTCTGGGGATAAATCGGGGAACAGGCAGACAAGCAGGGCAGGCCAGGTTTTTGTGACCTAAAGCTTGTGCAACTTTGGGGACCCTCTCTCAAAGAACAACATCACAAATGCAGAACGCTAAGGCTTTCCCACTGCCTTGGAAGGGGCTTCTGCCAGCCAGGAGCCCTGGAACTTAAGCTTCATTGAGGTCCCAGCAAATCCTCCTTTGCAGGTATAGCCCCTCCTCTCTTGGAGCTCATATTCTGGTGTCACTGAGGAGGGCAGGGCCTGTCCGCCAGGCAGGGATTTAGGCCAATCTGGTTTGAATCCCCAAAACCACGGCCTGTGAGAAGCCGGAGTCTTCCCCTTGAACTTCCTTCTTTGTGCCCACGTCCGAATCTGCACAAGACGTTGCAGGTCCTTCGCCAACACCTGTGCACAAGGCTCCCACCTTCACCGGTTATCCACGGGACAGCCACTGGCAGCGGCATCTCACGAGTATGGTGGCATTGCCGAAGTAACTGAGACCGCCACATCGTGCTTTGCACAGCCTCCACCGCCTCCCTGCCTCCCCACCCCTCCTCCTCCCCCCTGCCCCTCCACCTCTCCCTCTTGCAGGGCAGGTTTGCACCCCTCAGATCTCTGGGACCTGCGCTTCTGTCCCAAGTGGATTTGTCAATTAATTTTTCCCAGTAGTGAGTCTCTTTGGAATCCACTCGTCAGCTACAGGAGAATATTTTCTTCATCTCATTACACTGGATTAATAGCAAGATCATTCTGCTAGGGCGAGACTTGGCCAAGAAAGGGAGCCCTATTTGGGGCACACCCCAACTTTCCCATCCACAGGAATGGAGCAAGACAAGGGGAACTGCGGGATGAACACCTCACGGAGTTCTAGGGGCGGAGGGCAGCCTCATAGGCAATAAAGGGCTCCTCATTTCTGATGCTTCTCTCACCCTGGGGCCCAGGGAGCTGACCTCCCTCAGACCTGCCTTCTGGACTCCCTGAAACCCTAATTTTCCGTTTGCTGATTTCCAGACACGATGCTCAGAAGGGTCTGGTTCATCTGTGCCCCATTTTGCTGGTATTTGGCTTTGTTTTGTTTTTGCTATTGTGCTGGAATCTTCCAACTCTGCTGGGGCAGGAATTTGTTCTTTGTTTAAAGCACACCATCATCCCAGCGCTGTGTAGCAATGTCTATGTGGCATTATATAAATAACAGAAGAAATAACCATTAAAACTTGGCTCTTAAATAGCACTCTTCATCAACAAAGCACTTTGAAAATATTAACTAATTAATAAACAAGACAGAATGCCAGAGCCAATAAGTATATTTTGAGCAAAGCAGCCACAATGCCTCAGGGTGGGAGTCCTTGGTGAGTTTGCAGGCACTGTTTGGTTGGTCTGGTCCAGTGGCTATTTGATGAGTTCTGGGAGTACGTGGAAGCCAGCCACACCAGCCGCGGGCAAGTTCAGTGATTCTGTCCACCAGGCCCCAGATGGGATTCTTACAATTGTCTCCCTTGACTGTCAGAGCACGATATTTTCTTCATCTCCTGCAGCAAAAATCTGGAGATCCCAAATGGTACCCAAAGACTGGAGTGGATGCGACTTGTTCCAGGTTGCCCTCAAACCACACAACCCAGCTTGAAACTTACCACGGTGCAGCCCTACCTGACCGTGTCCCCCACGTGGGCTTGGCTGGAGCAGACCTGTTTCTTTTCATCTTGGTTTACTTGGCAGCCAGGCCCACAATCTCACCGACCTGCAGCATGGATCAAGTTCAAATCTCTTCCATCCGCCTGGAACGACAGTTTCAGAATGGCATGTGTGTGGCTTTGGAGCCTTCAAGGGGGGTTGCTACGAACATCTCCTTTTTACAGTCAGGGACGGGATGGGCAGCTGCTGTCCCTTGGCCAGGACATGTGGGCAGGGGCTTGAGCCTCACTGTGGCAACTGAGCTTCTCCTTCTATAATCAACTCATTATTCTTCTAATAACACCCTGTCCCCAGCCCAGTTTGGACTTTAATTTTATTACATAATTTTTAAAAAGTTCAGATGCAACATTGTAAAAAGCTCCAAATCTCCTACTGATACTAATTCCTAGGAGTTTGCTGTGCCACCCTGCACAAGTCAAGATATGAAAGGAACCATTAAAGCATCTAGAAACATTCAGCACCAGAAGCTTTCAAATTGAACTGCACATGGTAGTCCTTTAAAAATGACAACCTGCATTCTTAAGAAATTATTTTCTCTGCAAAGAATCTTATCAGCTAGACAAAAACCTGTGCAGTTTTTATACTGAGGCTAGTTACTGATACTGCAAATCTGCTTCTCTCTCATGTCCCCTCTTGCATTGAAACACAGTTCTGAACACGGGTCCCTCTTGCCTGGACTGTTCTATGCAGAATCCCACCCTTCCCTGAGCACCCAGCTGGAAGTTCATATGCTTGAGAAAGGCTTCCCTGATCTCTGCGGTCAGACATCACTGACTCCCCAAATTCCGCTCCCCTAGGTGGAGTGGTTTGCACTCCCCTGGCTCTGTCAGTACTGGGGGCCTCTTGAGGGCAGAGGCTGGTCTCCCTCCCCCTCCCACCCCCTGCTCCAGCACCTCACCCAGGGTGGCCCAGGAAGGATGTGGGCACTGAGGGCCCAGTTTCCGTGTTCACCCACCCAGCTGGTGGCTCAGATGCCTGGGGCCATTTTGTCTCACAGGTCCAGAGGGTGAGCTATCGTTTCCATGACAACCCCTTCACACGTGGGTATATGAGGTCACATCTGCACAAAGGAAGGAGCAAGCCAGCAACACTGACATATATGTTTTCTGCGTCTGCAACATTGCACAGTTTTGTTGCCATAACACCTGAAAGTGCATGTGCTGGTGCTCCGGCTAAAGCCACTTCTGCTGCCTTCTGACCTCTAAATGCAATTTTAGAGGGTCTATTTAGAACAACTTCTTACGTCTCCCTTTCTAGAAAACTGGCCCTTTAAATGCTTTTCATTTTTTTTTAAAAATGTTTTTAAGAAATCAGGAAAGTGAAAATAGGTTGACACCTCCCTGCCTTAGCCAGGTGAGTAAATGGAATTGAATTCTACCTACTAAATAATGTTTCAGGGTTGCCACTGTGACTACCTATTAGTATGCAGGTACAACAGGGCTCTCTGCCATTGCTGCAGGAAGACTCAGTTTCCCCAGCCCCGTCTCCTGACTCCTGCCAGGTTCCCTCCTTGCCGAGATTGCGTCCTCATTCTTTTTCATCTTTGGCAATCCGATTGTTAAAATGAGTATCTACATATCTTTAAAAGTGCATTTATGTAAAACAAACACTTTCTTAAATTGGGCGTGCAGTGATCAGCTTTGAACATTCCTTTTTCAAGTCAATGCATGATCTTCTTCTCCTTGACGGGAGGTTTGGGGTTAGCAATTTATGCCTATTGGTTTTCTTCAAAAGGGGAAAATTCATGGCTGTATTTATAAATTTAGATGACAGTTTTCAAAAGAAAATAAATTATGCAAATCTCCTAAAAGTCCTCTGATCTGAAAGTCAACTTGGATTCCTAGCCATTACTCATCTCCTATCTCCGCATGATCCCTGCTCCGGCGATGCCTGGCCCTCTCTCTTTGAACGCGTCAGGCTCCTTCCTGCCTCCGGGGCTCTTTCTGCCCCCCTCGGTTCTCAGAGCATGGCTTGGCATCAAGTAGGTATTCGGGAGCTATTTGCTAAGCGATGAGTGGGTTTCACAGATTTTGGAGAAGCATCATGGGCCGCAGAAAAGCACAAATGCTCAGGAGCTCGAGACCCGGGTTCCAGTCCCGGCTCCAGCTCTTGCTGGCAAAGTGCTTGGCCAAGTTGCTCAAACTCCAGGAGCGTCAGCTCTGCCCATCCGACAAGTGGGGGTGACAGTGCCTAGTGCCAGGTCTGGTGTGAAGAGCGATGACGCCAACGGGGCAGCGAACCTGCGGGTGCTGGGGAACCGACAAGATGCTACGCAGAGGGCGAGTGTCGCCACTCTCCTGCACCCGGGCCCTGTGTCCAGAGCCATGGCAAGGAAGATGTGGAGCTATTGGCAGCAAGTTGTATTTCAACTTAGTTGTTTTTGTTTTTTTTTTAATAGCTTTTGGGATCAGTGTCAGAATGAAAGCTCCCACCCCTTGTTCTTCACCGTCTATCGAAGTTGGGCAAGGACAAGACGTGATTGTTGTATGGTTCCAGGAGGTGGCCTTGGGGACCGAAGCCACAGGAGAGGCAGGGGCAGAGGCAGACTCAACCAGCTTCCCTGTCAACCTGGCCAGCCTGGGGCAGCTGGGCAGCTCCATCCAGCCTCTGCCGAGTGACACTTATTTTGTGACAGGTACTGTGCCAGGGTCAGAGAGGTGAGCCTGACCCTGGGCCTGGGCAGGGTCTCAGTGACGGCGAGACACAGAAGCAGGGACGCCACTCCTAGTGCCGGCTTCTGTCTTAGTCTGCTTTTTGCTGTGATAACAGAATCCCTGGGACTGGGTAGTTTATATAGAAATTTATTTTCTCATGGTTCTGGGGGCTGGAAAGCCCAAGATCGAGGCGCCAGCGTCCGGTCAGGGCTTCACTGCTGTGTCCGCACGTGGCAGAAGGTGGCGAGGCAAGGCCACTGGATGCTGTGTGGAGCCTCTGTTATAAGGAGCTCCATCCCATGATGGGGGAGCCCTCAGTGACCTGATCAGCTCTTAAAGGACCCCCCTTCATACCATCACATCGGCAGTGCCTGAATTTTGGCGGGATCACGTGCAAACCCTCACAGGCCGGAATGTAGCCAGTACACCTGGCACGTCTGCCAGCCTCTGTCCCATTGTCCATATCAGTGCCACACAGGTGGTTAAACATGTGTCATATCACCCCTAACACAGGCGATGCCGCCAGTGTGCCACGCTTTCCAGGAGCGTTAGGTACGCAGTGGCACACGGGGCAGGCTGGGCCCAGGGAACAAAATGTGTAGACAGGGCAAGGTGGGAGGGGCCTCCCAAGGACAGTGCCACGTAGCGAGGGCTGAAAATACGCACACTGCCGGCCACCGACCAATGGGCACTGCGGGAAGGACCCTGATACCCATGTAGGTAAAGTAGTGTCCCTTCATCCGTCCAGCATCTGTCTGTTCATCCACTCATCCATCCACCTGGCAACCGTGAGCTAAGCACCTGCAATGCATGGGGCACCATGTCCAGCGTTGACCCCAAAGGAACAAGACTCTGTCCCCACCCTCGAGGCTCAGTGGACACAGTTGTTCGTTTGATGTTGCTGAAAAGGCCACACCAGCTTCACAGTCAGAGGGGACTGTGCCAACTGGTGGGTGTGTCCAGTGGGGATAGGGAAGGCTTGGGGGGCCAGGCTCTTAGAGAAGGGCCTTGAGAGATGAGGATGGGCAGGGTTCGGGTGCTGGAAGGTGGTGAGGGAGGAGGGCACACGTGAGCAGAGGCAGGAAGGTGGGGCCCCACGGGCACGTTTGGGGGCTGCAGGGGAGTCAGGCTTGCCCGGAGAGCAGGTATTAGGGTCCCAGGGGAGCAGGAGTGGGAGACAACAGCTAACACCCAAGCGGGGCCGGCCTACCATGTACCGAGCCCTTGCGCCCATCACTGCACGTAACCCCCACTCTCGCCCTGAGCAGGGAGCCCTTCTCCCCGAGTTCCCCGTTACGAGGAAGACACTGAGGCACGCCCGCCCAAAGCCAGACACCTGCAGAGATCCCAGTGGCTCTGAGACTCAAACCCTGGCTTTTCGGGGCCTGCTCACTCCTCTCAACCTGCCTGGGACCACCCAGGTGTGGGCACTCGACAGGTGTTCTGGGCTCCTTCTCTGATGGCCACCATAGACAGAGCCATTTGTCACCTCTCCTGGGATGCGCTTGGCTTTGGGGTCCCTCTGAGCTCTCGAACCACCCCAGACCCGGCTTAGCATTTCTTCGTGGCAGAGCTAGGAGGCCGACCCCCGCTGCAAAGCTCAGCCCCTCCCCGAGCTGCCTCCCCGCCAGAGAACACAGCACTCTTCAGAAGAATCCTTTCTCCTTGTTACCTTCCCGCCAAGGTTATCTGCTCAAGTATGTACCGACTAAATGAGGTTGTTTGGCTTATGGATACAAATAGATACTGCTTTTTTGACTTGCAAAATGAATTCCACCGTGACTGGCTCAAACTTAAGTATGCTAATGCTCAATGAACCAGTTGTCTATTTATTTCTGTTTATGCCTGCAGACCCATTAGCAACTTTTTCTTGTTTTCTTTTAGAATATTAAACGGTTCCAACATATTCTAAAAATTAGTTGATTAGCTTGTTAGGGCACATTTTAACTGCTAGCTCCGCTGAACCAAAGGAGAAAATGAAGGTAATTTTGTTTGCAAGGAATGTATGATTTGGAGCTGACTGTTGAAAGATGTGCCGCGTCAACGTAATGAGGGCATGTAATATCTTAGTTTGCATCAATATGGAAATATCCGTGCGCGTTGACAGGCCCGGTGCTGAAGGCATCACCCGCCTGCTCGTTATGCATTCCGGCTCTGATTATGAAAAATAGTGTGTTTTCCTTTAAAGAGGGATCCACGTTATCAATCAAACCACACCAATTATTTCAGAAAGGGATCACAGGGAAACAGACACGGGGGCTTTTCGACTAGAACAGCGCCTGATAGGCAGGCAGATCTTAAGGGGTGTGATATTTTTATTTCGTGACGGTTGTTGGTATTAATTAGGAACGCTAACGAAGTATTTTGCGCGGTGGCACCCAGACAACCTGCTTTCCCCGCTATCATCGGGATCTTTATTATTTTGTTTTAATGAGCCCCGTCTCCAATAATATCAACGTGATTCTAATGATACCTCTCAGCCAGCCTGACGGCGCCAGCGCTCTTCCCAGGGGCTGTCGTAACAGGGAAACAGGGAAAGGGAGGGAGGTGAGAGGAGAGACAATAGGAAAGCCACAGGCTGCCACGAGGAAAAATCGAACAGAGGTGTGAGAACAGCACGATGCTCATTGCAATGTGCGGTGTTGCTATTGGCTTTTGTGTGTGCGTGGGGACGGGTGTGCCACCCACTGTGTGTGCCGCATGTGGGGTTGAAGATTACACACTTGTTATTTTTATTTTGACCTTGCAGGTAGGTTAGAGGATAAGTCCAGGACCAGGATGGTGGCCCATGAGCCACCTGTGGGGCATGGTCACTTTGGATTGCCGGTCCTCACTGCTGTTCCCCTCTGGACTGTGAGCTCCATCGGGAGGTGACAGGTCTCACTCACCTTTGGAGGTGTCCCCAGCAGGTCATCTCCTGCACCTGATGTGCAGGTGGCATTCAGGAGCTGACTGCTGGCTGCTTGGCCAATAGTCTTCTCCTTCTAGTTTGAAACCTTTATCTAGATAGACTTGGAGAGTGTAGAGAGGCAGGCGTTTTTCTTGAACAAAACACAGTGAAAAACTAATAAGAGGTATGAGGGACACCGATTAAGTGTGCTGGAATCAGACAGACCTGGATGGCCTCACCTGGATGGCCTTGGGCACGTTGCATCACTTTTCCAAACCTCCATTTCCTGTGGCACGGGTGGGGGTGTGCGTCAGTGAGGATGCAGGCAGGCGTCTGGCGTGTGGACGGCATTCCACCCTGGGCAGGTCATCGCTCAGGAAATACTTGTTGAGTGAATGAATTGGGGAAAGACTAGTGTACCTGTAGGTGATCTTCCTCTTGAATTCCCCGCCCCTGGGCACACTGACCGAGCGATGTGACGGCTGTGTTGCTGCAGTAGGGAAACTGCCAGGTGGTCTAGGGGGAGGGCATGCGGTCCCCTCAATGCCCTGGGACAGGTCCCAGAGAAAGCCTGGTCCGGGCACCCGGAGACGTGTCTCCCCACTGCGCCCAGACCCTCGGGCCTCCTCCTCCCACCCACACGGAGCCCCACCCTGGCCTCGAGGGGGCTCCTGCCCGTGAGCCAGGTGGCGATGCCCTCACAAACACAGATCTCTGCTCACCTTCGTGGATCATGGTGCGGTTGTGGACTCCCTGCTCCCAGGGTGCTGCTGCTCGTAGCTGGGACGTGGGCCCGAGGGCCCGAGCAGCACCGGGAGTGTTAGGAGGTGAACCAGGGGGTTTGGATCCCAGCTGGGCTAGAGGAAGAAGCAGGGGCTTGTCTGGGGATAGCCAGGGCTGAAAGCCTCGAGCCCCAATGCCCTTGCACAAAGTGTCCTACAGGTCCCAGGACATAGCCCAATCGTCTATACTTGTTCATGTTTTCCCAGATGCATTTGCTCAAAACACAACGTATGTACAATCTACATGGAATGCAGGGTAAGTTTGGGCTCTGCTCTCTAGGGACCTATGGTCCATTGGGAGGAATGACACACTCTCAAATCCAAGTCAGAAACAGTTGGTGCATTAGACGATGCTGTTTCAGTACCGCACAGGTGCTGTTCCAGTGCCATGTGGTTCTGAACATGGAGAGATCACAGGCAGCTGGGGACAAGCTGGGAGGGCTTCTTGGAAGAGGAGCCATTGTATTCATTTGACAGCAGCATTCCCTGAGCACCTGTCCTGTGGCTCTCTACTTTCTGTAAGCCCTGGGCTATTAGGTGCCCGCTCTTATGGAGATTACATAATAGTAGGAATGAGGTCAGAGGCAGAAAGCTGACAAGCTGACAAGTACATGGAAGGGACAGTTTGCAGAGTGTGACAAGTGCAGCGAATGAAGGTGCCCTGGGCCTTGACGGACGCGTAGCGCCCAGTCCTTGGAGAAGAGGAGGGCGGGGCACTCTCGGCAGAGTGTGCCAAGGGGACAGGTTCAGCAGGAGCACAGGGGCGTGAACAGGAGAGAAGACTGGGAAGGGGATATAGGCTGGAGTGAGCTTGGATGCCGGGCTGAGCAGTGAGCATTTTACCCAGTGGGCGGCAGGGAGCCAGGGCAGGTTGTTGAGCAGGGGAGTGGCACGAGGGGGAGTGGCACGAGGGGGAGTGGCACGAGGAGGAGTGGCACGAGGAGGAGGGGCACGAGGAGGAGCAGCACAGCAGGGCAGCAAGCGGGGAGGCTGGAGGTGGGGACACCCACAGGGGGGTGCTGTGATGAGAGGTGAGCACTGGGGGCAGCGTGGGGCCATCTGAATGGGAGGGCAGGGGCTTCCAGAGGGGTGAGGACCAGGCAAGTGGAGCAGTGCAGGGAGGGGAGAGCTGGGGCAGCAGGAGGGGAGACAAAGACAGCTGAGGATGGAGCACTTCAGCCACAGGATCCTGGCCACCCTGCAGGGGCAGCTTTCTGTTTGATCTTACCCAGGCTCGGGAGTCCCGGGCAGACAGGCCAGGAATGGGAGGCGGGCTCTTCTCCACAGGCCCGAGAGGGAGCCAGGCCCCTGGGGCGATTGCCAGCACCCACCCCTCCCCGGCCACACCTGCACTGCCCTGAAACAGATTTTTGGAAGGGTTGCCAGACCCGGCAAATAGAAATATGGGATGCCCAGTTAAATCGGAAGTTCAGAGAAACAACGGATTATTTTGTAGTGTAAGTATGTCCCATGTGATACTTGGGATGTACTTAGACCAAAACATTATTTATTTATTTATTTATTTATTTATATTTGAGACAGACTCTCACTCTGTCCCGGCTAGAGTGCCATGGCGTAAGCTTAGCTCACAGCAACCTCAAACTCCCAGGCTCAAGAAATCCTCCTGCCTCGGCCTCCTGAGTAGCTGGGACTATAAGTATGTGCCACCATGCCTGGCTAATTTTTTCTATATATTTTTAGTTGGCCAATTAATTTCTTTCTATTTTTAGTAGAGATAGGGTCTCACTCTTGCTCAGGCTGGTTTCGAACTCCTGACCTTGAGCGATCCTCCTGCCTTGGCCTCCCAGAGTGCTAGGATTACAGTCGTGAGCCACCTCGCCCAGCCTAAAACATTATTTATTGTTTACCTGAAATTCGGACTTAACTGGAGGCCCTATATTTTACATTGTGATTTTACTCTTTGGTAACAACCGGTATGAAGAAGTTGCTAAGAAATATTGTCCTAAGAAATGATGTTTCTGTGTGTGCACGCATGCGTGTGCATGTGTGCGGGTGTGTGAGAGAGAGGGAAACAGGGAATCTATGTGTTCGTTTGTGGAATAGAAACAGCAAATCAGAACAGTCAAGTTCGAAGCTGTCTTGTCACATGGACATTGAGCCACTGTCCGCATGGCAGCCTGACTGGCTGGGGAGGTCCCGCTGGCCGGAGGGTGTGTCTGCTTAGAGGCCGGTGATGGTGACATCCCTTGGTCCCACGGCAGTGGGGACCACACCTGAGGGGCGAGTCTGACAGTGTCTTAGGATATTGCAATGTTCTAGTTTCCAAACAGCAATAGCCCCGAGTGGGGACGGACGGTGGCTTTCCCATTCCCGCCATTCGACCCCGGACCTGCAAATGGAAATGTCCGTGTAACACAAAGAGCCAGTGACCGTGCACGTGAGGCTCCTGTGTCCGGCCGTCTACAGTTTGTGTGGAAGGGGAGCAGGGTCCTGCTGGGCTGTCAGCTGTGTGTCCAGATGCCCCGCCAAGCTGGCCCTGGGGGACACTAACACGCCCTTGAGACCTGCCTGGGTCCGTCTGTCCACTGAGAGGGTGCAGGCAAAGCAGCTTCTTGAGGCTTCCAGACAAACCTGTCCCGGATGTGGTCACTCCAGAGAAGAGTGTAAAGGCTAATTTGATAACAGACCCTTGGGTTCTGGGAGCTGCACAGAGCGAGAAGCACCTGGCAGTGGGTGCTGCAGGAGGGAGTGTTCTGGACTTAGCACCCACATTCCGGAAAGGTGGGCGATTGCTTCATGAGCACCACTCCCTGGAAAAGGCCTCCTGCTGTAGAAAAAAGGCCTCTCGGGCCTGCTCTGGAAAGTACTGCAGTGCTTTCAAGTAACCAAGTTGATCGTCACCTCCTGCCCCTTGTCCCGCTGCCATCTTGCACCAGAAGCTGCTCGTAGTCTGTTGTGGGGAGCTCAAAGGCGAGACCAGACTGGCCCAGCCCGTGCTGGGAGTTTACTGGGAACTCTGCTAAGCTGTGATGCCAATTCCTAAATCAGGGGGATTTCTTTTAAGAGAAAGGTGGGTTGGCAGGGTGATTTCATTCCTCAACATCCAAAAAGGAACACACTCAGGCCTGGCTGTGGGTGAGTCAGGGATGGTCTCAGTCCTCTGACTCTACTTAGTGACTCAATGACCTTCGGGCAAGTGCTTGACCTCTGTGTGCCTCGGTTTCCACATCTCTAAAGGTAATTGCGATTGGTTGATGGAATGAGAACAGATAGGTGAGGCACGTGGCTCATGGCAGGCACCCAGTTAACCCATAGAACACCTGCCACGTGCCAGGTGCTGTTTTAGGTGCTTTGCATATATTCACTCACTTCATTCTCAAGACATTCCAATGGCTGTGGTTATACCCATTTAGCAGATGAGGAAATTATGGTCTGTAGCAGGCACTGATACATATACCAGTCTGGTAGATGGGGGTAGGGGGGGCTGGTAAGTGCCATCAAAGGGCTGTGAAAGGGACCAAGAGAAAGGGGGTGGGACTAACTTAGATTAGGGAAGGGTGGGAAGGCTTCTTGGTGGTGGTGGGTTTTAACAGGGCCTTGAAGGGCCGAAAGAATGTTACTGGGTGGAGAAGGAACAAGGGTGTTTCAGATGGGGCACAGGAGGGGCACAGGTGGAGGCAAGGGTGTATGAGAGGAGCAGCCGGTCCTGCTGAGCTGCAGCTGGGTGCACATCTGTGTGTGTGCATGTGTGTATATGTGCATGTACACATGCGTCTGTGTGCATGCGTGTTTATATGTGCACGCACACGTGTCTCTGCACGTATGTATATGTGCATGCACACATGCACGTCTCTCTGCGCACGTATGTATATTTGTATGTACACATGCACGTGTCTGTGTGCACGTGTGTTTATACGTGCATGCACACATGCATGTGTCTGTGTGCACGCATGTTTATTTATATGTGCATGCATATATGTGTGTATTTTTTGGTATGGTTTTGTGTGTACACGTGTGTGTGAGTGTGTGTGTGTGTGTATTGTGGTGGGGGACGGAGGAGGTTGAAAGCTCGGCCAAATCCTTTGAGTTTTATTCTGTGGCAAGCGGCACTATCTCCCGGGTGCAGACTCTGAACCTAAACCACTTTTTAACTCTCTATTATTGGATCTGTCCATCTTTTTAATAAGATGTTTTTAATGCCAGTGAAAGCATGCCCTTTCCGATCAAGATGGGCCGCTGGCCTTGACATTTAATGGGAAACAGAGCCCAGGTCTGAAGAGACAGAGAGTGAGAGAGCACACGTCCTCACGGAGGTCACCCTGCAGGCGGGTGGACAGGTCTGGCTGGTTTCGGGGACTGTGTCAGGGCGTGGCTGAGCCTGTGCGTGGAGACAGTGCACAGCTGCACAGCAGCGCAGGGCAGTGCTGGGGAGACGCTGGTGTCTCCCGCAGTTTGCAGACACGTCACTCCTGCTGGGAAGTTTAAGGGACATGTATAGACATGGCCGTAACAAAAGATGAACCGTGCCGCGTGTCCCGAGGGTGCCTGCGAAGTGCTGTGGGGGAGGGGGTCCCTCTGGGGTCTGAGGGGAAGGCCCTGTGGGGCAGGTGACCCCACAGCCGGCCTCCCATTGTGGGGCGACCATTCTAGTCCGTGGATGCGGCTTGAGCAAGACCCTCTGGTGGAATGGGGTGGCCTTGGCCGGCGGAGCACACGGGCGCCGATGAGACAAGCTTTGATGAGGGGGGGAGGGAGGGGTCGGCAAAGGCGGGAGGCATGGAGCTCCAGGAGGGGGCGGGGCAACAGGTGCGATCCAGGAGAAAAGGTTTTATTGCGGGGTGGCCACCCCGAGGCTTGAGGCTTGGGACTTCTCTGCAGCCTCCTGGCCGTGGGAAGAGGGTGGCCGGGGAGCGCGGGCCGCCGGCCGCAGACACTCACTGCGGACCTAGCGAGAGGGAATCTCCGAGAGATGCACCTGGACTCAGTGGGACGGATGGAGACCGGCGTGGAGGCAATCCCGCAGCAGAAGGAAGGGGCCTGGGAAGGAGCTGGTTGGCCCCGAAGCACAGCAGAGTCCCCTGCTGTCGCCCACCTGGTTGAAGCGTCTGGCCCACACCTGGTTGCCTACAACACTGTCGGTGGGGACAGGTTTCCCTTTGCCCTGGAGGGCGACCCCCAGGGTGTCGTGTGCCGCACACCGGCTGGAGGTGCGGGGCTCTGGGCAGGGCTGTCCATGCGTCCCACGGCGGAAAGCTCACATCCTGGCAGCAGTAGTCCCATGTCACACCGGGAAGAACTGTTCCCAAGCTAGCCGGGGCAGGAGCAAGGACCGGAGGAAGTTTCGGTGGCTTTTAGAATCTTCCGGCAGAAGCCATTATTCCACCAGGGATACATGTGCTTCATGAGAACTGCAATAAAAGCTGGGAAAACATGACAAGCTATGATAGACAGAGCCGTACAAGAATGACAAGCCATGTGACAAGATGGTATTTTGGGGCTGGGAGGGAGTTAGAAATAATTACCGCGTTCCCAGCCCTTCGCCGCGCCGCTGGGGCTGGCGGGTGTGGCTTGGGGAGATGTGGGGATCGTGTGGCTCTAATTTCAAGCCTTGTTCCTGTGATGCTTCCTGGCGGAGTGATGTTAAATAATGATAATTATTACAGAGCCCTGTGCTTTGAGCTGCTCTTGTCAACTGCAGCTGCGGCCCGTGGGCTCTGCCATTTCTCTCGGAGGCCGACCTACGATGTTTGCAGATGATTTCCTCTTAAACCTTGTCACTGTCATTTGGGTGGGCGTCACCAGGGGAACACAGATATCTTGGGTTTGGCGCTGTAGGTCCAGTAGTTTAGGTTTTTCCGCAGTCATGGGAAGCTGGGAGGGCGAGATCATCACACAACCCGGCCCGGAAAGACGGTCTGTGAACACGTGACTCATCCCATCCCTTTGTGCCCATCAACTCCGCTCCTTCAAACACCTTGGTGACCATCCGAGACTCTGCTCCGGGAGGGACGCACAGGTGCACGGGGCGGGCCTCCCTCTCCAGAAGTTCACGGGAAACAACACCGCGGGCTGTACCAGTGTGAAGGCATGATCATAAAGACGTGTTCTCGGGGCTCAGAGCAGGAGCATGATGCATGTGTGCCGAGTCAACCTGGAGTGGACAGCGAGCTGGGAGGAGGCCACGCGTGAGCTGGAATCGGAGGAGATAGAAAGGAAGCCCGTTCCAGGCAGGGGACTTCCTGAGTCGCGCTGGGGAGGTGCGTGAGCAAGTTGCGAGTGTAGGGAATGGCAGGGATGGCAAGACGGCTGAAAGAAGGCAAGACCCTGTTTCTAATTCTAAAACAATTATGTTTTCCTGATTATAACAAAAATAAATGTTCCAAGATAACTATGGCTACAGTTTTGTTGCTCCTGCATTTTCTCCTCCGCGTCTCTCCTCCTCCTTTGGGTGCACTTCCTTCTACTCGTCTCTCCTTCCTTCTTTTTCCCCAGAACTGGGATGAAATATAGTCTTATGTCCTTGTATCACTTACAAAATGCATTGTGAACATTTCCCCTGCCATTAAGTAGTCTTCACGTATATTACATTTAATGACTTAATATTTTATCTGGTGGATATACCATCATTTTCTAAACTATTTCTACACTGTTGAATATTTAGTTTGTTGTCAGGTTTTTGCCTTGCGAATAACACTGTGGTGTGAACACCAACATAAAAACTTCAGTCCCTATTTCTGATGATTTCTTTGGGATAAGTTCCTAGAACTTTAGAAGTGAAATGAAAGGGGATGAACATTTCTAAGTTTCTTTATACACATTGTTAATTGCTTTCTTTTTCTAAAAAAAAAGTTTATGCTTTTTTTTTTTTTTTTTTTTTAAAAAAGGAGCCCATCTCTTAACTTCCAGGTAAAGACGGCAGATTGAACACACTAATTTTGTTCCTCCAGCCCCCACTACAGTAAGGAGACTTTTTAAAAAGAGGCATAAACTCTCGAGAACACGAGAGGGGAACAGCAGCACAATCTGGGAGTCTGAGAAGCAGATGGACGAGTGGTAACTGCTTTAGCAGCTTTGGGAAGGCTGAGTCCCCAGCTGGCGGTTGAGAAAATGGAAAATCAGCGCAATGTGCGCAGCTGAATCCTGAAATCACGCAGGCGTGGGCGGCACCAGGTGAGTCTCAGGGAGGATCAGAGTTGTTTTGGAGACAGTCAGACCCACGGTCTCCTCCCCTCCTCTGTTGGCTGGGCACAGGGCGGCCCCTCACCCCTCGACCACGCACACGTGTGGATGTTGATCTCTGGAGGAGGGAAAACCAAGCAAGTCTGCACTGGGACATCAGATTCAGTCCAGGTCAGGCAAAGACTTAGTAAACCCGACGGGCTACGTGAGCTCTGCACGCTGGCTGCTAACAGCGCCCCAGACTTTCGGAATGCTGATGTCCAGGCTGGAGCCTGAAGAAGCCTTCCTCGGGGACTTTGCCCAGCGCAGGAGGAAGGACGGTGAAGATGCTCACGTGTAGGTTTTCCAGGTGAACTTACGGGGAAGTTCACAGTTGCCATTTTCTACCCACACACTTGGAGTTTCTAAACAGGTTTCAAATTCCTCGCATTTAAACATGAGAAAATGACCAAGGAGTACCAGACAGTCTCTAACACGAAAGAAAGAGGCCAAAGCAAACTATCAGAGGTCATTGACCACCACTGCACACCACACGCAAAAACCGATTTAAGATCTAAATGTAAGAGGTATAATATTAATAATAAAGCTCCTAGCAGAAACCATAGGAGAACATTGCCATGACCTTGAGGTAGGCAAAAATTTCTTAAGCAAGACACAATAAAGGCACCAATTATAAACTAAAAATTAGTTGGTGTTCGTTAAAATTTAGCATTTCTGCTCCTAAGAAGACACCATTTAGAGAATGAAAAAGTAAGCTTTGGAGTGGGATTAGATATTTGCAATTCATGCATTAGACAAAGGGCTTCTATTCAGATTATACAAAGAACTCCTATAAATCAATTATTAAAAACTAGCCAATAAAAACAGATTGCTTGAAGGTTAAAAGTTTGCTAGAAGTGAAAGACCCAAAATAAGGGTTGAAAGATAAAGTTGAGGAATCTCACAGAATTGAACAAAATGATCAAAGGATGGAAAAGAAACAAACAAAAAAGATTAGAAAATCAGTGGACCAGTTCAGAAAGTAGGAAGAGAGAAAATAGAAATGAGAAAATAACAAGTGAAATAATTCAAGAAAAATTTCCAGAATGAGAAGATACAGGTTTTAGATGGAAAGGGCTCATGAACTTACAAGGTATCAAAATAGAGCCACATAATGAAATTTCAAGGCCCTGAGGACAAACAAGCAATGCGCTGTCAGAGAGAAAAGAGATAAAACACAACCCAGCACACGCGAATAGTCACATTCAGAGGATGTGGGGGTCAGACTGGCTTTGGACTTCTCAGCCTCGAGGCAGCCCTGGAAACTAAAAGACAGCAAGCAATGTCTTCAAAGTAAGGAAGGAAAATAATTTTCAATCCTGAATTCTACCGGGTGTAACTATGAATCAAATCTGAGGGTAGAATAAACGTATTTTCCAGACTCAAAACATCTCAAAAAATTTACATGCCAAATACCCATATCTCAGGAAGCTGCCATAAAGTTTACGTTTCACCAAACACAGAGAAAGGTATGAAAACAAACCGGAGAAGCAACAGAGACAGAGCAATGGCTGTCATCAGAAGTATGATGCTGGCATATCTGGAAAGCCAAAATGGCCAGAGATGTTAATAAGCAGAACGGAGGAACTGCTGCAAAACAAAAATAGAGCATGTGTTTTTTCTTCTAATTGTGTCCCTACAAGATCTCGTGGAAGCCAAGTCCCCAGCACTCCGGTGGCGGCACTGTGTGTGTGGGGAGAGCGGTGGGATTCCAGGTGGGAGTCTGCAGGGAAATACTTCACCTGCAGCACTGGGCCTTTGATTTTGGCAAAATCCTGCTGAAAAATGCCCCATGCCTGATGTGGTGAGAAGAGCTATAGGCGACCAATTTATAGCCTTCATTTGATTGCCACAGGGATCATCATCTCTTAAATATGCCTCTTTTTTTTCCTGCTAAATGAATTCATCACTTACGGTCATATGTGTTTAAAGCAAGAGATAATAATAGACATGGACAGGTGCCAATGTATTATGCACAAAGTTGCTTATTGCCACGCTGTTGTTGATAACATTGAATGTAACTTGCTCCTCCAGCAGGGGAAATGGTTAAGTTATGTCCCATCCTCTGGAAGGAATATTATGCACTTACTAAAATTAGGTTTATTGGGAGTTTATAACAAGATTTTAAAAAATGCTTATAGTGCGTTGGTAGGTAAAAAGAAAATAAGACACCTTGCTGCATTACCATGTTGTTACAATCACACAAAAGAAATAATCTGTACACAGGACATGGAAAGCCTGGCAGGAAACACAGTGAGTCGTTGCGCCCATTGTTTCCGGGGAGTGAGTACCCCGCCCCCATTCTTTCTATTTCCTCCCTTTTCTTTAGTAAGGAAATGACTACTTTTATGATGGAGATCATTTACTAGAAATAAGAAATGGGTAAAACTGCTTGGAGTGCCAAAGACTTCTCCTAGGAGCTGCCTCAGTTCCCCGGCCCAGCTCCGTCTTTAGATACCAGTTGTGCAGATGTATCTGGGAGCAGGCATTGGTGCCTTCGCCTTGCTTCTCTTCCTACTCACACACCAAGCATCATTGTGTGCAGAACATGGTTGTTCTTAGTGAGGCAGCAGGCCCTTTGTGATGGGATTCTGAGCACTGGGAGTGTTTTTTTCTTTCTAGAAATAAAAATTATTCTCAAGATGTGTAGCGAGTGAATCGGGTAGTGTGGACTGGGCAGCCTGAAGGTTCTTGCATAGTGCAAAATACAGCCGGATCTCAAAATGCAACTTGCTTGTGTGTTTGTTTAGAAACCAGACCAGGCTAGTGTGCCAGAAGCACGGATTCTCTCGCTCTGCTGGCAGGAGTGTGATTTAGCATGATCTTTCTGAAGACAATCTGGCCATTCTCAAGAGAAGCCTTAGGGTTCTGCACATCTTTTGATGGAGCAGTTGTACAAATAGGGATTTATCCTGGGGAAATAATTCTAGACGTTTGTGAAAATAGAGTTGTAATGTCCATCACAGCAGAGCTTATAACATGAACAATTGGAAACAATAAGAGGAGGTTGGTCCAACAAATTATGGTACATTTGTGTAATGGCATATTATGTTTTTGAAGAATATTAAATAAAAAGGAAACCATTCCAAGTATATTGTTGCAGAGAAAGGCTGACTAAAGAGTAATATATAATAGCATGATCCATTTCGTATTGAAAATATATATTTGCTAATTAAAAATAATAGAATATTATATACAAAATTGGTAACTATTAATATTATTGTTTCTGGATAGTGGAATTAGGGGTGATTTATTTTCTACATTTTGGTCCATAGATTCTTTTATTCATCCAACAAATGCATTTCACCTGTCTTGCTCCAGGGAGTAGCTTGTGGTCATTGCAGCAGGTACTGGCTGAGGTCTGTTGTGAGCTGCTCAGAGCATGGGGAGCCCCAGGGACCCTCGGGATCCTTTGGAGCCCCAAAGCCAATGGTCTAGACCTCAGGGAAGGAAGCGACACAATAGGTTGGCCATTGCCAAGGGGGTTTAACTGGATCATTGCTTACTCTAATGGGGTTGGGGAAGAGAAGGAAGTCCTTGTTCTGGCCTTCTTGAAAATAGTATGCCCTGAGACTTTTTTTTTTAAGAGCCAGGGTCTCACTCTGTTGCCCAGGCTGGAGTGCAATGGAGCGATTATAGCTCACTGCAGCCTTGAACTCCTGGGCTCAAGCAATCCTCCTGCCTCAGCCTCCTGAGTAGCTGGGACTACAGGAGTGAGCCATTGTGCCCAGCCTGAAGACTTCTAAATCATGTCTTCTTCCACTGGGAAATCCATCCATCCACCCACCTATCCACCCACCCATTCATCCACTTATCTACCTATCCACTCATCCATTCACTCACTCGTCTATCATCCATCGGTTCATCCATCTACCCATTCATCAGCCACCCCAATACCCACCCATCCATCAACCCATCTACCCATCCATACATCTAACCACCTACTCATCTACCCAAATACCTATGCACCCATCTAGTCATCCATGCACCAAGTCATCTACTTAGACATCCACCCACCCAAACACCTCTCCATCCATTTATCTACTCTCACCAGGCACTCATCCATCCATCCATGCATCCTTTTGTTTCATTATTTATTCCTTAAATACTGACCGAGGATCTACAGTTTGCCAGACCCCATGCTTGGCTGGTGCCAAGATAAAGGACACCCCCCACCCTCAGGGAATTCAGTTTAGGTGGTCTCCATCACTTAAGCAAAGAAATACTGTTGGCAACCTTGGTGTGGCCTGGCAAAGGGGCCTCCTCTGCGGGCTTTTGTGGGATGAGGAGGGAGCTTTAGTATGGAGTGTTTGTGGGAACATAGGAAGCACATTTTTAGGGAAGTGGAAGCATTTGGGGGCTTCCTCTGATGTTGGGAAAGGGCAAAGGGCTTTGGGCTGGAACCTGGACCCCAATGCTCAGGCTCCCTGAGGTGGCAGGTGCTCTGGGGGAAGGAGGGTGTGGTGCTCCTGGAGTGGTCAGATGAAGCCCCTTGTGCCCCAGCACAGACGCAGAGGAGCTGCTCTCTCTCCTGCACCGAGGAGCTGTCCTGTGGAGGCCAACGTGGACTGAGAACAAATGGTTCCTCTAGGAATGTTCTGGATAATGCTAGACCTCTAGGGCCCTGGGTGGCTCTAGGAAGGGGGCAAAACTCACCAAATGAGTGGGATCGAATCACCTGCAACTCAGTCCATGGAGGTCTCCGACAAGATTAAATTTCACCTAGAAAGATAAAAGATTATGACATTTCTTGAACTTTTGTTGCTATAGATGAAAATTCTACCACCTATGCTTGGTTTTTAGGCTCTTTCTTGATCTCAGTGAGTAATTCAAATAGAGACCTGGGTCAAAGTATGTTGAGGTTTAAATTTTTAGTATCTCTGCAAGATTTCTTTCCAAAGACGTAGCAGTTCACACTCCGACAGCTTTCCTGCACCCTTGCCGGCACTGGGTGTTATCAACATTTTTATTTTTTGACTCTATGAAGAGCTAAAAACTCATTATTTTACTGTGTGTTTCCCTGACTACTGATGATCGCGAGCATCTTTTCAGGTGTCTGTTGTTCATTTGCACGTTTTCTTCTGTGGCGTGTGACAACTGCAGGAGATTTGGCTCATGTTCCCGGAAAGCTTTTCTCAAGTGTTACATTTGAAATGAAATGTTTGGCATCTTGGTAACCTGCAGTTAACTAGCACCCCTGCCCTATCATTAATTTTGTTTGGATTTATATTATAAGACGTTCTTGAATTTGTTCACTTCCCGCTCCCTTCCCCGGAGGACGGGAGGAGGTTGCATCGCAGGGAAGCGTTTGTCTGTGTCTCCCACCGGACTGAGCTGCACTACGGGGGCTACTGGAACGCCTTTGACGTTGTGCTTATTATCCTTTCCACCACTTAACCATGCACTTCGCACTGAGGTCTCAGAGTGCCTTCCCACACATTATTTATTAATCATAAAGGCTTTTTGTTAAAGTACCTTTACGGTGGAGAATTGGCAGATAGAGCCTTAACCAAGTGGTCAGAGCCAACATCACTGCCAGGGGATGAACTAGCATGTGCACTGAGGACCCAGTGGCACTTGTGTCCTGGTTCTGCCCAAAATCCTTGGCCTGAATCCCATCTAATCCAAAAAATTCCAATTGGGGAACATGCTACAAAACAACTGGCCTGTACTCTTCAAAGCTGCCAGCGTCAGGAAAGGCAGACAGGCTGCTATCTGGCCCAGAGTGACAGGAAGTAGAACCACACAAGGCAATGCGATACGTGCTCGAAAGTTTGATCCTGAGTCAGAAAAACATTGCTTTACAGGGCATTCCTGGGACAACTGGGAATCTACATATGGATTCTATGATAATAGCATGGTGTCAAGGTTAAGTTTCCTGAATTTGATAATTATACTGTGGTTACATAAGAGGATGTCTTTGTTCTTATGAAATTAATGCTGAATTATTTAGGGGTGATGGGTCACAATTCTGCAACTTATTCTCAATTAGTGCAGCAAAAAAACAAAATCCATTACAGACACATGAGAGAGAGAGAGTGCACACAAATGTGGCGAAATGTTAATAATCGATAAATACAGGTAAAGCATATATGAATGCTTTTTCACACTTTTTAAAAAAAAATAAGTTTGTCATTTTCTAAAACAAAATGCAATTTCTTGTTTTGGACAAGAAGATCAACACCTTGTATTGAAATCAAGTGTGTTTTCTAGAGCGGTCCAGGGTTGGAGGACAGGATTTGGCACCTGCCAGCACACGTCATCCGTCATATTGATGGAGATTTATAGCAACTTCTCTTTGCATCAAGTTGCATGAATTTTGAAGATAAGGAGGGCTTAGAATGCATCCCAACACTTCTTTAATATCATCTCATGTGCTATCAACCCAGCATCCACTTATCTCAAATCAAATTCAACCACAAAGCTGTCGCTGTTGCTTAAAGAGGAATAAACCCTGGGCCTTTTTCCGGGACTCTGATCAGCTCGGGTGCTATTCCGTAAGACACCGCCCCAACTCTCAGATTTGTGTCGCAAACTGGTTCTGGTTTTAGTGATTCACAATAGATGTCTATGCTGATCAAATTAACTGAATGATCGCTCTGCCCTTTACCCTGAGTTTTGTAGATATGCTGCAAAGAAAGGCCTTTGTTTGCCAGGTGTGGAATTAAGATTAATGAAAGATGTGTGGTTTCCGGAGGGGCGGGGCTGACAGGTGACAGGTGTCAGATGGTGGGGCAGTAAGTCCAGAGCCCACAAGTGTCTCACCTTGATATGGACTGGAAACAAATGACACATTCTCTACAACATCTTCTGGGGTGATTAGGGCTGTTTCAAGCACAGAGACCACGTACACCAGCACTTTAGGGAAACCGCTGTGGAAAGCAGAATGGAACTTCGCGTGGCTTCTCCTTGTAGCTGGGACGGCTGGGATACCCGGCAGGAGAGGAACAGACGCCGAGGGAGCTAGTCAGGGGGTTGGGGCTGCTCATGAGCATTGAGAAGAAACTGTCTGGGAAGCTCAGTCGAAACTAGACCAGGGAAGGACCCCGGGTAACCGTGAGGCTGCGAAGGTGATGGGGAAGGGGCCGCACTTGGAGCAGGAGCGCTGGCAGCCCCAGCCCCAGGGCAACTCGCACTGGGCTCAGCTCCACAAGCACCCAGGTCCCACGGGGATGATGAAGAAAACGTGGAGAATTGTTAGAGAAAAAACAAAGGATGAATATGGCGGAAGGGCTGGAAAACGAGGACCTGGCTGTATGGTCCTCGTTGCATGTGAAATTATTTAGTCTGGAGAAGAGCTGACTGTGGGATTGGTCAGATCAAGCGAGCTCTTGGGCCAAACCTATTTTAGACGTCAGGGGAACAAAGGTGAACGTTTCAGGGTCCCTCCCCTTAAGGGCAGAGAGACAGGGACACAGACAAAGGCTCTCCTGCAGAGAGGGGAGATATCATTGGTGGCTCCAGCTGGTGGAGGTCACAGTCTAGCGTGATCTGGAACACACAACGTTGTGTGCTGACATCGCGTTGTCAACTTTTTATTTATTCAAGTCAGGAAGACATTTAAAAACTCAAACTTACCTTCTACTGTCGTTATCATTCCAGAAAACAGGAGACTTTCCATCACCCTGAAAACCAGAAGGCCTGAATCTCAGGCCACGTGGCCACCTCGGCTCCGAGCCCTGAGTCTGCGGCTTCCGTGGGGCAATTAACCCCGGGGCTGCGGGAGCCTCACCTGTTAGCCCCGCACGGCCCTCCGCAGGGTCCCGGCCGCCTAATTAACGGAACAGGGACGGCGTCACGGAGGCAGGTGACTCCTGACTTAATGCAGTGGTTTGATTTGATTTGTGACCTTTACTCCCCATTTTAAGCGGAAGAATGAACGGCTATAATTGTGTTCTGTGTTATTTTTTTCTGTATTTAACCTTCAATATTACCTCCAGGTGAAGCCTGATCCTCCCAGGGCCCCTGGAGAGGGCTACCTTGTTTACACATTTCATTCTCAGTCCCCCTCCCTTCCCAAGCTGACATTTTCAGTTAAAATGGAAGAGGGGTAAAAAATGTAGGTACTTTTTTAAGATTATTCATTTTTTTTTTAATTTATTCTGAGCTGAAGACCTTCCCTCTTGTATCAGAGGACACAGCTATCTGGCGGGAACTATCTCCAAACTCTGGCTCTGTTCCCTGTAAGCAAATGCCAGGGGCACATTGGGGTCAACGCCCCACCGTGGGGGACAGGGCAGGGCAGGGACTGACTCCGATCAGGGTGGACAAGGCTGGGATTGGGATAAGTTCCTCTCGCCAATGACCAGGAACCCAATTCTAGCCAATGGGATTCGAGGTTTTCACTGGCAGCTTCTGAGAAAGTTCTCGCTCACTCCTAAGACAGCAACAATTTCTTTCTCCTTCTGAATGTAAGTGGAGGCACCTGTTGCTCCGAATGCCCTGCCATCTGTCCCATAACCAGAGGGGCCACTTGTGGGATGGAGCCAATGATGAAGATGGTGGAAAACAGACAGATGGGAAGGACACTGGATTTTGGTGACATCACTGGGCTGCCCGGTCACCAGCCCTGACGCCCAGACCTCCTCAAGTTTGGTGTCCTGTGGGCCAGCGACTTCCTCGTGTTTCAGCCAGTTTGTGCTGGGTTTTGTTTCTTGCAGCCTCAACTTCCTGATACCACAGCCCCTTGTTTGACTAGAATAGGCGCGCTTTCTTTTGCCTTCTGTGAATCCGTCCGCCACCTGCCTCTTCCTACCTCCTCTGGGGACATGTGTGTGTGTGTGTACGCGCATGTGCACACAGATCTGATGACAGAAATTGATGAATGAGTTGCTCCTTCTCCTTCTTGAGTCTCCCAATTTCTTCTCTCTCTTATTTGGATTGTCTGAGCTCACATCCTCCAAGACCCAGTTCAGATGTCACCTTCTCTGAAGAGACTTCCTAACAGTGTGAGGGGGACTGCTCACACTCATTTATGCCTCCACTGGGCCTTGGTTAAGTGTGTGTGTGTGTGCGCGCATGTGGAGGAGGGGTGTCCATCCAGGTAGCTTCAAAAGGATCAGTATTAGACATGGTTTCAGCTGTGTGTGACAGAGACCTAATACCATGGGTTACCCACGACAGGTCTCTATTTCTCATCATGTGAAAGTCTGAGCAGGGTTGGGGTGCTGCTCCGGGAAGTCATCAGGGTACAAGCGCCTTCTCTCTTGTGGCTCGACAATCCCTCGTGTGAATGGGGCAAGACAGCTGACACCAGGTCCTCATTCTGGCCAGAAGGAGGGGGAAAGGGAATGGGGAGGACCTGCCCCTTCCATGTAAGGACATAACCTCACTTTTGCTCACATCCCATTGCCTAGAACTTAACAACATAGCCTCAGCTAGCTGCAAAGGAGCCTGGGAAATGTAGCCTTTCTATTCACTTATCATGCATCCAGCTAAGAGTTTGATTACAGTGGAAGGAGGAGGGTTAGGTACAGGGAGACCACACTCTGTCTCTGCAAACGTCATTGGCATCAGTGTCAGAGAGATTCTAGTGAAGGCAGGTTTCCGCGTATGACTCCTTACCCAACAGGTCAAACGCAACTTAGGTCCATTCCCACCAAAGGAGAGACCCAGTAGGATGGGAAATTCCTTGCTGGTGCCAACCTACTGACAGATTTTGCATCAGGCACAAGCAAGGCACAGGGCAACCTCCAGCCACACCCTCTGGCCTGAGACCCATTAGTGACACCTACCTGGAGGTGGCATCTCGGGACACGAAAATTCTGAAACCAAAATAGCACATGGCACTGTTCTATTTGCTGTGCATGAGGAATTTCTTTCATTATCTACATTTTTTTATAGTCTAATACGACTCCACTCCCCTAACAATACTTGCCTGGTTTGGTAAATCACAGAACAAAGCAGAGATGAAAATATCTCTACGGCAACACGAGCGACGTTCCGTTCGTAGCAGAACCTGAACAAGAACTTGCAGATACATTTTGAGTGAGTCTTTGTTGCTATGTCTGCAAAGAACCCCACTCTCCTTAGCACAGATGAAGACTGATGCTCCCCAGCTTGGGGCGTCAAAAATGTGTTGAAGTAAAGACAGCGCCAAGTGAGCTGTAATAGTCTGCCTAGTACAAGCAATAAGTTGCTTATTTTAACCACAAAGAAAAGCTACGCTATTCTTATGAATAAAAAAAGAGAGAATTCCTTTGACTTCCCTAACTGTTAAACAAATATTTAAAATGTGTTGCTTTTGAACGGGGGTGGCAAATAATTAATGAGCCTACTCCCAGCTGAGCCACGGCCTTCACTGGATGCGGGAGACGCTGGGCTCACACTCGTTGTTAAAACTCTCTGTTCCTGGAGTGGACCCTGAGATGCTTGAGGTTAAAATGTGCCTTAAATTTCAAAGTTCCAGGCCTGGCACGGTGGCTCATGCCTGTAATCCTAGCACTCTGGGAGGCTGGGGCGGGCAAATCATTTGAGTTCAGGAGTTCGAGACCAGTCTGAGCAAGAGTGAGACTCTATTTCTACTAAAGATAGAAAGAAATTAATTGGCCAACTAAACATATATAGAACAAATTAGCTGGGCATGGTGGCACATGCCTATAGTCCCAGCTATTGGGAGGCTGAGGCAGGAGGATTGCTTGAGCCCAGGAGTTTGAGGCTGCTGTGAGCTGGGCTGACGCCACCGCACTCACTCTAGCCTGGGCAACAGTTGAGACTCAAAAAAAAAAATCTCAATGTTCCCGGATATTGGGGGCTATGTGTGAGGCCCTGAGAAGGCTTCCTTGGCAGTGACTTCTCATCTATGACCATTTTTACCACTTCTTTCCAAGAGGAGAGCTGAACCAGGCCTGGTGTTCTCACTGGTGGGAATACAATTGTATTCTTATTTCCTGACCTGCTCCCATGGAGAGGGGGCAGGGTGTGCCGGGCCGACTCTGGACTTAGGCGTGAGAAGTGACTGTGGACAGCTCCCAGAAGCACACATGTGCCATCTCTGCCAGTGAGGACCCAAGGGGCCAGATTAGGGCTGCAAAAGGGGCTTTGGGGTTGCTCAAAAAGGTAAGCATAGAATTGCTGTGTGACCCTGCAATTGCACTCCTAAGTACACGCCCTGAAGGCTTGAAAACAGGTGTTCGAACACAAACGTGTACTCCCATACCCACAGCAGCACCATTCACAGCAGTCAAAAGGTGGAAACAACCCAATGTCCATCAGCTGACGACTGCATACACGAGCTGCGTATATCCACCTGATGGACCACCATCCGCTGCAGGGAGGAATGAAGTCCTGACACGTGCTATGGCACATGGACCTTGAGAACATCATGCTGAGTGAGAGAGCCAGACATGAAGATCATGTGTTGTGTGGTTCTATTTACATAAATGTCCAGAAGAGGCAAATCCATAGAGACAAGAAGGAGATTACGGTTTCCAGGGCCCGGGAGAACAGAGTAGGAGGAGTGAACGCTTAATGGGTATAGGGTCTCCTTTGGGGGTGAAGAAAGGTTCTGGAACCTGATAGAGTTGATTGATGCACAAAATTAGGAATGTACTATTAATAAATGCCATTGAATCATGCACTTTAAAAATGGTTTCTCTTATGTGAATTTCATCTCAAAAAATATAAATTAAATTAAAAAAAAGTGGCAGGGAGCAGGGGAGCGGTTGCAGAAAGAGAAAGAAGGGCTGTAGGAAAGGTCGCTGGTTTATTTATTCAGTGCGTCTTTACTGAGCACCCAGCATGTGCCAGGCTCTGTACTGGTGACAGGATTCCAGTGCTTTTTGAGGAAGTGGCATTAGCAGACCACTGGGAATGAAGCCAGCTCACAGGTGCTTCAGGTGGAGACTTGTAGAGAGGTTATGGAATCACCAGGTGAGAGGGATAAGAGACTGCAGGTGGCACCAGACAGGGCGGGGGAGGATGTGCATGTCAACATGGTGGGTTCCGAGGACTGCCCAGGATGGAGAGAAAGGACCTCAGAGAGGAGGAGAGTGGAGGAGCTGGGTGGGGAGGGGTTTATTCAGAGAGTTACACTTCGAAGAGCCAGCTGAACCCTGCCTATGACATACCAGTGGGCTTATCTCAGGGGGTTTCTTAGTCCATTTTCTGCTGCTATAACAAAATACCAGCAATAGGGCATTTTATAAAGAGGAAAAATTTATTTCTCAGGGTTCTGGGGGCTGGGAAGTGCAGTGGAAGTTTCCAGCATCTCTGAGGGCCTTCTTGCTGCATGGTGGGAGGCAAGATGGCAGGAGAGGGGACGGGAGGGGGCCACACTTGCTTTCGTAACAAGCCCACTCCCATGACAGTGACATTCATCAATTTATGAAGGTGGAGCCCCCATCAGGCCCCACCTCCCAACACTGGTGTGCTAGGGACTAGGTTTGCAACTCGTGGGCTTTGGGGACACATTCAGACCACAGCACGGGGTTAATGTTTTGGATGATGAGGCCAGAAGCTGGCAATCCCGGCTATGTGGATTCCTGCCCCAGGGGAGGCGGCCCTGAAGGATGTTGAACATCAAATGCTTTCAACTGCTGTAAGCCCTGTTTGGGTTTCCTTACTGTCTACCAGTCATGCGTCTTTTCCTAAATTATGCAGGCGAGGGGCACCTGGCAATTTGTAACCACTCCTATCAGATCACTGAGACCCAAATTAAGCCCAAAGGTTTGAAGAATGTCACGATAGTTTTGATGTCTCCCTGCTACCACTCTGCTGGCCAACGGCGTTGGCATATGTGACTCCATTCTGTCCAAAACTAATTCGGTGCTTAAGAACACGAGCACTTTCCAAAGACCATCTGTTTACTCTTCTGCTTAAGGAACTCCACTCTCCCTCAGCCTCCTAGGATTGGATTCAATAAACCCTGACATGGAGGGATGTTTTTTTTTGGCGCGCCCAGAAATTGAATGTTTTCCAAGTGGTACATTATTGATATTAAAACCGATTTGTGCATCGCCACCCATCAAAGAAATGTATTAAATAATATCTCCAGGAATGAAAAGAAAATTGAAAAGCCTGTCCACATGCATTCATCAGCAAAAACACTAGCCCCAACTGTAAAATCCAGCAAGTGAGAAATCTGCGGATCCCTACAAACAAAGAAAAGCTCCTCAGATTGATTCAGAGTTAAATCTACTCCAATCCATTTGGAAGCATCTGACCTAAAACAAGCTTTCCCCATGGCTTCTCCCTGCTGCCGGTCTGCAGCCAGCATGGATTCAGAAGGGGAGGACTTAGGAGTGAAAGAGATTTGGGTTCGAATCCCTGTCCCCACCTCTTGCTTCTATACACACAGAAGCTGGGTGTGATCTTGCACAAGTTATTCAAACTCTCCAAAAGCTTAGTTTCCCCGTTAGTACAATGCCCTTCTCATTAGATTCGGGTGCCTAATAAATGACACGGCACACAGTAGGTCTGTGCTTCTTCCTTCCCTTTCCTTTTCCACCTGCCGCGCTGTGCTCCCCCAGGGCAGGTGTGCGTACTGAGGGCATCTGTGCTGGTCCATCAGTTCATCCTGTCCCGCTTGGGGTTGGTTTGCTTGCTGCCTGTTTGCTGACTCAAAGAGTGTAGTTTTCTAATGCAGAACACTAACCAGAGTGGTGGATATTTAATCAATGTTTAGTTGAATGCATAAGGATCCCATACAATATCATTCCATGAGTAACTTAAGTAAAGCAGTGACATAAATGTTTAAAGACTCGTTGAGAAGGCAGCTGTAGATCTGTATTGATTGCTGCTGCCTGTTTCACAGAAGGTTCTAAATTTCTATAGATCATCACAACGAAGGGGGACAGGACTCCCTGTGACTGGAAGGCAGGCCTGCTGTCCACTGGTCAGGGGACTGGGTCATCTCCTTTCCCACCAGTGGGATTTCCAGGCTGGTTGGGGGGTTTTGGTGAGCTTCCAGGGGTGGATGACAGCAGCAAAGTTCTTCTGAAATTTCTAATAGAATTTAAATATCAAGACAGTGATATTCATGCCGGAATCACCAATGGTACATCAAATGTTTGGCTTAAGTTTTATCTTTAGACTATTTTTGTGACGAGTGTTTTAGGGCCATATATTTTTTTCAAGAATCATGGTCATTCAAATGTGGGATAGTTCAATTTTAACCAGCTGGGGCTACCAGCCCAGTCACTTGGCCTGACCTTTGAATAAGGCTTCCAGGGTCATCCATGTGCATAGGTGTGAACTTCCAATAAATATGTCCTATAAGGGACACTGTGACTGTCCACTGATCTTTTTCTCAATTTAGGTGTGTACAGTGAATCACAGAGCCCATGTTATACCCAGTTAATGGCTAGGCAAGTTCAAGTGCATCTGCCTGGCACCTATTCCCATAGTACAAACTTGGTCCAATGATAATGCATCTTATGATGATGGCTTTAGAACTTGTGAACTTTGAGTGTTTATTGTCTGACTTGTATTTGATAATGGAGACAGCTGAAATGATAAAAACATACGTCATCTAAAGAAAAACAGAGGGGAATATCTTCATAATCACAGGTGAGGCGAAGATATCTACGTACACTCATAGACACTGTCCACAGAGGAAAAGGTTGCCAGATTTTACTTTGTTAAAATCAAGAACTTCTGCTCATCCAAATACAATATTAAAGGAGTGAAAAGACAAACCAAAGACTGGCGAAGATATCGGCAACACACATATCTGACAAAGGACTTGTATCCAGAAATACATCAGGAGCTTATATACAACAAGGAAAAGAAAACTCAATAAAAATAGACAAAAGACTTGAGCTGGTGCTTCATAAAAAAAGGACATTCAAATGGCAAATAAACATGTGAGGAGATGCTCAGCATCACTACTCACCAGGGAGTGCAAATCGCAATTATAATTAGACACCACTGCATGCTCCCGAAACGGCTGAAAGAAAAGACTGTCAAACGCAGCGGTGGTGCGGATGCAGGGCTAGGAGAGTGCTCAGGCATTGCTGCGGGGAGAGGCTCCTTGTGTAATCTCTGCGGAAAACCGTTTGGCGGTGTAGACTGAAGCTGAGCGAGCGTAGCCCCTCTGACCCAGCAGTTAGGTTCCTAGGTACACGCCCTAGGTATAAACGTTCTCACGACCCCCAAACCAATGTTCAAACCTGCCCGTACGGGCTTTATGTAAAACCGGAGACAACCCAAAATGCCCACCAAGAGGAGAATGGATCAATACACCGTGGCATATTCATGCAACGGAATACTCCGCAGAAATAAACAAAGATTAAACTGCCGCCAATGGTCAATATCTTGGATGAATCTCACAGACACAATGAAGAGTGAAAAAAGCCAGACAGAAAAGAGAATGCACCACTCGTCCATCTATAAGATGTTTAAGAATAGGTAAAACTAATCTATAAGGAAAGAAGTCAGAATGGTGATCACATGTGTGAGTGTGAGTGTGAGTAGAGAGGGGGTGTGGGAGTGTTCTGGGTGCTCTAAATGTCCTATTTTTTGATCAGAGTGAATAGGGTGGTGATTATTTGAGTGCACACATACGTAAAAATCTATCGAAAGAACACTGAAGATTTGCACACTTTGTTATACATATGTAACATTGCAATAAAAATGGAAAAAGAATGGGAGATAGTGTGTGCTACCAGACATTTAGCAACCAGCTCTCCAGGGAAAACTATGCCGCCCCCCACCCCCACCCCTTCCCCATTTTCTAGTGTTTGCTAATTTCCACTCTCACTGTGGCTGGTTTCAAGCTACAGTGGTTTAAGAACCGACATGCCAAATCCCTGACAATTGGGCACCCAGTTCTCGCAAGCTGTCGTGCTGTGGTTCAGAACACCGCTGGTGCACACAACTGTATTACGATTGTGTTGGCTCAGATTGGACATAAAACTGACCCACTCCTCTTTTAAGCTTTTGAAATCAGCTAGGCAGGAGAACATCTAGAGGTATTCATGTAAACGGCTTAGAAGTGTTACCATTTGGAACTACTTACCTGTTAGAACCAAGATCCTCTTGCTATTAAAAAACCAAAATCATAGAAATGAATTGATTACTGATGCTAAAATTGCAAGTTTCACCCATTACTCCTGGACTTAATTTTTGTGTGATTATTATAAAGCTTTGCTATTTCTATTTTATAAGGGAATGTTATAAAAATTAAATTTATAAAATATCTATCTTATATATTAAGGTATGATCTATTCAAGACTCTAAGTTATAAAAGAAAACCTAAAAAAAAAGGGAATATTTTTACATGTGTAACTGGGAATTCCTGAGGGGTGATCAGGAATGGCTGGATCCAGGGGTTCCAATAATGTCATCAGAGTTCTGTCACTTTTGTCATCTCTCAGCTTGTTGTTTTCTAGCTATTTTTATTTCAAGTGAGTTCTTTCCATGTGGTGAATGGCAACTAGTAGCCATGCTGGCATTGTTCTCACAGCTTCTGATCCCAAAGAGAGAAAGTTTGGGAAAGACTCTAATTGGCCTGACTTGGGTCAAGTGTCCCCCTTGGAAGCAAGCAGCATGGCTAGGGCATAAGGTCCTGTAAGGCACGGGGTTGGGATGTGCCCATTCTGGGGCTGGGGTGGGTGCGAGTGGACAAGGCCAGCCCTGGAATCACATGGATGGTGCAGGCTGTCGGTGGAATGGCAGGAAGGTGGTCCTGCATAGGAAGAGGCGACAGGCAGACAAAGGCTTCATATGGCACAGCCTCTGAAATTTCATTCAAATAAAAGATACTGGAAAGCTGGGACTCACAGGCAGAGAGGAAGAAACATTCAAGGCCAAGGGAATGAGCCATGTGACACAGAAAGGAAAGAAGTTTAAGGACAAGATGAGGGACCCAGGTGTCAGGGAGCAGCTATGTGAAGGGACATGAAGGCAGGAAGAGCAATGGACGCCTGCGTTGGACCAGGGCAGGGCACTGCATCTGTCCTGTGTCCCTGACAGACCACCACTGCGCAGGTCTTGGCTGGCCAGATCTTATCAGTGCAGCGGTGGGTGCCAGAAGGAGTCCGCAGGTGACTCAGGAGGCAGTGAGAACTTGGGGAAGGAGGTCCGGAACGCTGGCTGTGTGACCTGGTCGGGAGTTCTTTAACCTTGCTGCAACTCTGCTATTCACCTGTAGCATGAGGACTATCATGTCTGCAGTGTAGTGCTTTGGAAAGGACTAGAGACTGTGTACCACGTGTTAGCCATGTGACGATGCACAAGTTACTTAAATGCCTTGGAGGCTTGTTTTCTGAATCTACAAAATAGGACACCTACCTCATAGGATCGTTGTTAAAGTTAATTGAGAAAATCCACGTAAACCACGTGGAACGATGCCCAGGACACTGTGCGTGCACAGTAAATGGTGGCGGTGTTTGTTATTATTTCTATCGGGAGTGCTCATGCCTGCCTCCTCTGAAGCACCCGGCACTTCCAGCCTCTCCCCTGGCCGTTACCTTTCCGCCCCGTGGGAGAGAGAGGTCCACGTCTGCCCTTCCCCACCCAGGCTCTTAGAGACCATGACTTCCCAACGCAACAGCGCTTTGCACGTAGCGGACGCCCTACACGTGTGTGCTGGAGAAATGAATGAATGGAAGCTGGCGCTGGTCCAGAGAACCGGTGGATGCCTTTGTGATCTAGGGATAAATTAGTGATGGGAATTTTTCATCCTGAAACAGTGGATCATGAGCAAGAACTGTATGCATTAAATGGACACATCTCAAAAATGTAATTGTAGTAAGAAAATAAAGTTGGAGAATGGGGAATATTCCCTGATATCATGTATACACATTTTTAAAGGCACAGAACGCTTTCTATAGACAAGCCTGTAAAATATTGCCTAAGATGCAAGGATAAACATAACCTATGGGGAAGTCTCTTTTGGGGAGGAGGGAAGGACAGCTGGAAGAGTCGAAGGTCAAAAGAATTTAGCTTTATCCAGAAGTTTGCAATATTTTTAAAAAGGATGATGGGTTCATATGGGTTTTATAATCTTCAAAGATACTAAACATATGCCAAAAACTGGGGGCAAATATTGCAAAATGTGAATAGTAGTTAATTCTGCATGCTGGGAATATGGATGGTAATTATTTTTATTTTTTTTTACTTTTACATTCAGTTTTTTAGATTATTAAATTTATTATAATTTTAATTAAAATGAATTATATCGTATTAGCCAAGTGAACAGTTTTTGCACAAGTAAAATGGGCACATTATACAAACTCAAATGTTTATTTAGCGGGAGGATCCTCTTCCCTCCCCCCCCCACCCCCCAGCCGTCTGGAGCCTCTCCTTGCAGTCAACAACTGTTACTAGTTTCCTAAGACTTTTTCCAGAGATAGAGTCTAATTTTGTACATACAGATCTTTTCCATGAATGTTAGCGCTCTATATACACTTTTCAATACCTTATTCTTTTAAACTTGACAGAACGTTTTCAAGACAGTTCTATCTGTACATATAGAGACTCTTCACTTTTTAACAAAGGTTGCACAGTAATTCCATTTTACAGATGTACAGCAATTTCTTTAGCCAGTTCCCTATAGATGGGCACTGAGTTTGCTATCACAAACAGTGTCTCAACAAGTACCACTGTCTATGCATCTTTTTAGATGTGTATGAGAAAATCTGTAGGATAAATTATTATAGACAAAACTGCTAAGTCAAGGGTTATGTGCATTTATGATTTTGATTTATATCACCAAATTGTCTTCCACAGAGACTGTTCCAATCTACACCCTCATCAATGTGTGAGAAACTGTGTTCATTATCAATATAAGTGCAAATGGTTTTGTTTTGTAAGAATTAAAACATAATAGAACAAAATTCAAACTATCCATAGTTTTGAGTCTCAGGAATTACAGAAACCTCTAAGAATCATGTGCATCTGCTTTTAGAATTGGCAAGCATTAACAGGCAAAAGAGAGAGCATATTTCAGTAAATATTACAGCTGATAATAAATTTTGTTCTTCTTGGGCTTTAGTCCCAATAAAATAAGTACCTGCACTGCTAAAATTTTATATATTTTAAAACCACTGTATGTGGCATAACATAAACATTCTATAACCTGCCCAATCTCTGTTAGCTTATTTTTAAAATCCTTTCCCCTCTTATAATTGCCTTGCTTAATATACTGTATTTTAATTATCTGATTTACAGGGTTTGAGAAGACCTAAAAAATCGGCATGCGTCAAAACATTAACAACCTATTTAACAGTATTTTTTTAATAACCAAAGGCCTGGAGGATAAATGTATCCTGTTTATGTTACACATACGATTTCCTAAACGTGTTTGTTTCTGCTCTGTCACAAGCATCCCCACTGTCTCAACTGATGGATTTCTATTTTAATTAGCCTTAAATTCCAGGAGAGTAATCTTAATGTATTAGATGACCTTGGCAGTTGACCAATAATAAACAATGAGCCCAGCTTTTCTCAGAGTAAAGCTGACAGCCACACACTGGCCTCTGAGGACTCAGCCTGGGCCGAACTGTCACGTACCCAGCCTGGCCAGTAAAACTTCCTGCTGGCACTTTCTTTTTAACTACTTTTATTCATTTTTCATTTACAATGGAAAAAGATGCAAGAAAAAGGAAAAAGAAAACAAGCAGGGCAGAGAAAATTTTTCACTTGCAATGGATGTCAAATCCCAGCAAGTTATTTTGTGGATATCGACCAACGGATTATGAAGTTTATGGGGAGAAGCAAAAGACCCAGAATAGCCAACACGATATTGAAGGAGAACAAAATGGGAGGATGGATGCTACCTGACTTCAAGACTTGATATAAAGCCACAGTAATCCAGACAGTGTGGTACTGGTGACAGAGGAAACAAATAGGTCAATGGAACAGAGTAGAGAGCATAGAAACAGACCCATGTGGATAGAGTCAACTGATCTTTGACAAAGGAGCAAAGGCAATACAATGGCAGAAAGATAGTGTTTTCTGGAGCAACTGGACATCCATATGCAAAAAAAAAAAGAATCTAGACACTTGCAATGGACAGACCCAGCTTATTAGATATCACTGGGGAGGAATGTTGGATAGGACGCCAGAGCAGGGCTACCAAGGGGAGCGAGGACTTTTTTTCTGAAATGTAAGAATAAGAAATCCTGCCTGATCGGAAAAGTCAGCACAGCCTGTGACGGTTCCCGAGATGCTGGGATTCTACAGTACTTTTTGCCCTCTGCCTAGGCCGTCTCTGCTGTCCCTTCCTTCTCATGCCCAGGGTGATGCAAAACAATAAAAACATGTCTGGGTTTATTACACCCACCTGAGGCCCCTGCTCCGAGCAAATAGGAGTGCAGAATAAATACGCATTGGCTTTGTCCGGGCTCATTAACAGTGGCTTCCAAAAAATATATTTTGCCTCTTGGAGCAGAGGAAAATCAATGATAATCTTAGGTTTATGTGAAGGTCAGTGGGTTCAGCATTTAGCATCTCTTATCCTCAGGTTTTAAAGGAAGCTATGAAGGAGCATTATTTCTGACAATCCTGCATGGGAAACGTCTTGACTGAGATTCTTGGACTTAATAAAAGATTTATGGTAGAAATTCTGCAAGTAATATCTTGTTAAAATAACTTCTGTGCTAACCTCAAGTGACAAGTGATTGCTCAAACTTGTTCCTGTGGCTCCCGGGTCTTCTCTTTAATCTTTTATTAGCTCTCTTCTCCAAACTTGAAATATAAGGGACGGCAATTGTTTGGGTCCATTATCTTTGATTTGAATGTCTCTTTGCAGTATTTGGATATGTGTTTTCTTTTTCTGAATTACAAATGAAGTAAATGTCACCATTTGATGGTAATGGATGGCATTTAAATACACACTGAATGTCGCATTGCTTAAAAGTCAAGACCCTTGTAAGCAATATTAAGTGATAGGCGGGGAGTGTTTTCTGGGATAGAGAAGACGGTGGGGAGAGTTCATAGCACTGATAGCGAGAGCCAGAGGCCCTGCCTGCCCTTGGCTCTCTCTAGAGTTTTAAACTGAAAATAAAGAAAAGCCTCAGGGTGTGTGTTTGTGTGTGTGCACAAAGACTGAATAATTCAGAAAAAAAATGCCAAAATCATCTTACAATCTGGTGATTAGGGCAGATGATCCTGGCTATCTATTGTTACGGACTGAATTGTGTCCCCCAAAGTCATAGGTGGAAGCCCTAAACTCTAAGGTGATTGTATTTAGAGACAGGGTCTATCAGGAGATAATTAGGATGAAATGAGATTATAAGGGTGGGGTTCTAATCCAATAGAGTTGGTGACCTTACAAGAGAAGGGAGAGATACTGGGAGGGTGCACACAGACAAGAGGGTAAGTGAGCACACAGTGACGTGGCTCACAGTGACGTGCACACAGTGGCGTGGCTCACAGTGGCGTGGCTCACAGTGGCGTGCACACAGTGACGTGGCTCACAGTGACGTGCACACAGTGGGGTGGCTCACAGTGGCGTGGCTCACAGTGACGTGCACACAGTGGGGTGGCTCACAGTGACGTGCACACAGTGGGGTGGCTCACAGTGGCGTGGCTCACAGTGGCGTGGCACACAGTGGCGTGGCTCACAGTGACGTGGCTCACAGTGGCGTGACACACAGTGGCGTGGCTCACAGTGGCGTGTCTCACAGTGGCGTGTCTCACAGTGGCGTGGCTCACAGTGGCGTGACACACAGTGGCGTGGCTCACAGTGGCGTGGCACACAGTGACGTGGCACCATTTGCCAAGGCAAGGAGAGAGGCCCCAGGAAAAGCCAAACCTGCCAGCACCTTGTTCTTGGACTTTCAGCCTCTCTAACTACCACGAAATACATTTCCGTGGCTTAAGCCCCGCGAGTCCGGCATGCTGTTACGGCAGCCCTGGCGGATTAGTGCACCTCAGTTTCCGTCCTCCTGACTGGCGGGATCCACCAGCTATTCCAGGCGGCAGACGATGGCTGCCTGCTTGCCCAGCCTCCCCCGCGGCGCGGGCATGGCCACGTGACCCCGTCCCAGCCGGTGAGACGTAAAGGGATGTGCCCTGGGGGCCCCTGGGAAAGAGGAAAGAGGCAGGCATCTGAGAGAGCCCCTCACCCTTTTCTTCCTGCTGCTGGGTGTCACCACCTGAGGAGGAGGAGGAGCAGCGAGCTGCTGCAGCGAGTTCAGACCCTTGGGAAAAGGCCGAGAGGAGCCCCGAACCTGCGAACTCCACACGGACAGTGGCCCCGGCCGGGAATGCACTGATTTTTCCTCATTGGTGTTTCAACAAAACAACGTTAAATGAAACCACTGTTGTTTAATACGAATGGATTAAATTCCATCTTTAAAAACAGAGGTGGTCATATTAGGTGCTAAAAGCCAAAGCTAGTTAAATGTAATTTATACATATTTAAAGGTGAGCGATACCTTACCTTTAAAAAGAAAAAGATGGAAAATAATGGGTGAGTAAAGTGATACTAAACAAATGCAACTGAAAGGAAAGCTACAATATCAAAATCAGGTACAGTAGAATTTAAAGTAAAAACAATGAACAAATTATTAGGGAAAGTATACAGTGATGAAAACATAATTTATGAATAAGTTAAAACCATCAAAAATGTACATGTACCAAATAAATTATATCTAAATGAAAATGAAATGCAAGGATAGTCTGATAAAAATACAATTATAGTGGAAGATTTGAATATATTTATCTCGGAATTGGATAGATCTAGTATTACAGATAAAAATAAGTGAGGATATAGGAGAATAAAATACCATGTTAAGAAACTTGATTTAATAATTTTATATAGAAACTTACACAACTCCAAGAGATGAGATACATTTTTTTTTTGTATCGAGTATTTACAGAAATTGTGCTTAAGTTGGTCATAAAGGAAAGCATATCCCCCAGTCCAGAAACATTAGGAATAACAAATCATAAAAGGGCAATAAATGAATTTTAACTTCTAAGAAATTAAGCAATGCACCCCTAATACACTGTTGCAGCGAAAAAGACAAAGAGACTTCATCTATAAAAACAAACAAACAAACAAAGAATACAAAGAAAGGAGAACACTTCATCCCAAACCTATGGGACACAGAGAATAGTGTACTTAAAATTTTAGAGCTTTAAGTGCCTTCTATAGTAAAAAAATGAAAACAATGAAAGTATTAAATATTCATCTTGAGAAACTAGGAGAACAAAATAAAAAGAAATGAAGAGGAAAGAATTAATAAAGACAAAAACTGAAATTAGTGGGATGGAAAACAAAAATCAGTGCAAGGAATAGATAAATCCAATTGTCCATTGCAAATATCAATAAAATAGTCAAATCTCAAGTTACCCCAATTTAAGATAAAATGAAACAAAATATGTAAGAGTAAGACTGAGAATGGGGACATAATTTTAGATAAATTTTAAATATCACAAATATTATAATAGGATATTACATGCAACTCTATGGCAACAGATACAAATACAAAATAAAATGGGTTTCCTAGTAAAATACAACTTATTAAAACTGAGCAAAGAAGAAATGAAAAATTAAAAGAACCAGTTACCACGGAAGAGTTTGGAAAAGTATTTAAAGATCTATCATTAAAAAACAAAAGAGCAACAGCAGGGTTAGAAGATTTAAGCTGAGTTTTGTCTAGTTAAAAAAGTAATTCCAATGTTATTTAATCTAAGCTTTAGAATAAGGCAAAATAATTTGTTGCTTAAATCTGATATATGGCAACAAAGATAGCAAAATTTATTAAAAAGATTTTACTTATAAATACTGTTGCAAAAAAGTTATATAAAATATTAGGAAATAGAATTACTTAAATGTGCCAAGCATGGTGGCTCATACCTATAATTCCACTTTGGGAGACTGAGGCAGGAGGATCGCTTGAGACCTACCTGCACAACATAGTGAGATCCTGTCTCTACAAAAAATTTAAAAAAGTTGCTGGGCATGGTGGTGTATACCTGTAGTTCTAGCTACTTGGGAGGCTGAGGCAGGGGATTGCTGAGCCCAGGAGTTTTAGGGTACAGTGAGCTATGACTGCACTCCAGCCTGGATGACAGAGTGAGATGCTGTCTCTAAAAAATAAATAAATAAATAAATAAATAAATAAATAAATAAATAAATAAATAAAATGGGGAGGGGGAAAAAAAAGACTTACACATATGTAACAAAAAATTTTACTGTGTGCCTATGTAAGGTTTTCTCTAGGAATAACGGTTTAATTTGGGGAAATATTTTAGTCCAATCCATTACATCAAAAATTAAAAGAGAAAAACTGCAAGACCACACGAGAAAAATGGTAAAAACTGTTGATCTTTACTGATATTATAATCAAAAAATAAAAAGAGTCTCCAGTTAAAAAAATACAGTAGTCCCTCAGTATCCTGAAGGGATTTGTTCAAGGCCTTCTGCAGGTACCCAAATCTGCAGTGCTCTGGTCCCTTATATAAAATGAAGTAGTGTTTGCATATAACCTACACACATTCTCCTGTATACTTTAAATCATTTCTAGATTACTTATAATACCTACTACACTGTAAATGCTATGTAAATAGTTGTTATACTTCATTGTTTTTAAAATTTGTATTATATTTATTGTTATATTGTTATTTTTTATTGTTTTTTAAAAGGATATTTTCTATCCAAAATTGGAAGAGCCTGTGGACATGAAGCATTGGCTGTACTTTATTTTAAATAGAATTTGGGGAGGTGGGTGGTTTTAGATAAATATACAAAAAATAGCTTTTGTCTATTCTAGCAATAAACACCTTGAAATAAGATGTGAAGAATATTTAAAAGAAAACAATGGGAAAACCTGTAAAATGTAAATAAATTTAATAAAAAAAGACTCTTGACCTAAAAGAACCATAAAATTTTATGGAAAGACATAAAAAGTCTGAACGAAAGGAAAGAGCTATTACAATTTTGGATGAAAAGACTTTATATTATAAACATATCAATGCTATATAAATTGCCATATAAATTTAATGGAAAACTGAGTTTTCTTAAAGATACACTCTTAAAATGTCTATGGAGGAGTAATCTGCATAGTAGCTGAGAACACATGAGAGACCAAGCTTGCTGAGGAACTCGGCTCACCTGAGACTCACCTGGTCTCAGACTGCGCTGTCAAGGTGCTACAGAAGGTATTTGTATAAGACTAGGCAAGTAGATCAGTGGAACATAATAGTGAGTCTGCAGTTAGATTCAGGAGAGAGAGTTTAACATATGTCAAAAGTGATGGCTTAGAAGAAATTATTCAATGCATTTTGCTGGCATAATTCACCATACATCTAGGGGAAAAAAAGTGAATACCTATTTTGTACCCTACTCAAGAACAAATCACAGCTGTATTATGGAACCAAATATAAGAAGCAAAATCTGGCAGAGTCCATGTACAGTTTAGGAGACCTCCTTTGCCAGGCTGACAATGCAGATGCTTTCAAAGAAAAGATAGATATACTTGAATATACAGAAATTAAAACCCTTTGTATGGTGAATGATATTAAAAATAAACTTAAACAATAGATTTGAAAAATATTTAATAGAGATGACAAAGGTTATCTCTGTCTATTATATACAAAGAGCTCTTACAAATTGACAATAAAAAGCTGATAGAAGCAGCCCAATAGAAAAATGGATAAAGGATGTGAAAAGGCAGTTCACAAAAGAGCAAATCAGGAAAGCCAGCAAGCTTGAAGTATGAAAAGAGCCTTAAATTTACTAGCAGTAAAGGAATTGCAAATTAAAGTAACAATGTCATATTACACCTACCAGAGTGTTTAAAATTAAAATAATTCAACACTTGTGAAATACAGTGTCTATTCCCTTACATGTGTATATGTCAGTGTGTACATAAATGTGCATATTTATATTTGTATACAACTGTGTGAGCATGGAGAATTAAGAAAGTCTTCATTCTAGGTTGCTATTAATAACACAGGTTATTTTTGTGTTGCAGAGCTGATACGAGGTGAGAAGGAAAAGGAGAGGGACAAGAGCCAGGAAACAAAGGAAAACAAGCAATTAGATGGTGTTTTAAAAAGCATCAATGATATGAGTACTTTTATGCATTTATGTGAAATTATATATATGGGTATATACACAGATAGATATGTTTACAAAGAAAACATTCCTCTTGGAATATTGAAGCCATTAGTCTATTGTCTCCCTGCCTACCATTTTATTATAAATTAAAAAACAAGAAAAATTGAAATAATGGTACAATAAATATTTGGATATCCTTTATGTAGATTCAACCATTGACAACAGGTTGATTTACCTACAGGTGTGCCTGTCTGTACGTATAATATATATATTTGTATTCAAACACATATTTGTTTTCTGGACTATTTGAAAGTTGCAGGCAAAATGATACTTTATCCCTAAATACTTCAGCCTGTATCTCCTAAAAATAAGGACATTTCCCCAGTATAACCACAATACCATTAGCAGGCATAAGAGAATTAACACAAATTTCATCATGTCATCTAACGTCCTTTCCAGTTTTCCCCAGTTGTTCCAACGTCGTATGTTCATTGCTTTTCTTTTTGGAACCAAGATCCGGTCAGGTTTAATGCATTGCATTGTGCTGTCATTCCTCTTCAGGTTCTTGACATCTAATTTTTTTTCATATTAATCTTCGGAAGAGTGTGTTGACTGTCTTGCATAGCACGGACTCATCTCCCCTGGTCTCCTGTGAACGCATACTTATTTCCAGAGTTGCCTGGAGCAGAGATCCTTGCTCAAAACTACAGACAGCACTAAATTCCCTAATTTTTTTCCTGCCGGTTTTTCTGTGGCACCCTCAGTCCTGCACAGCGTTTCCTGTTCGTGGGCGACCAGGGAGCAGCTCGCCCCTCACAGGGCTCCCACCCCTTCCTGCTGCGCTCGTGGCTGCTCCCTAGCTGGGCGCCGCAGTTCCCACTTCCCCATCTGTTCTCTCTCCGCCATGAATTCCATCCAAGTCTGGGCTAAGCAGAGGCAAAGGCTAATGAGCTACCACTTTATTAGGAAGCGAATCCCAGGTAGGAGAAGGGGCGTGACCCAGGGGAGCAGGGAGCAGCACAAGGGTGCTCTGGCCCTAGAGGTACGTCGGATTGCCTGGTCGTGCGGGCCCCTCCCCAGAGTGGTACCCATGGGACATTAACCGCCCCACACTACCATGAGCCCTGTGGGTCTGCAGCATCCACCCCCTCAACCCCCTGCCCCCGCCTCAGCATCCAAGAGATAAGGCTTGGGCAGGTCCTGCCTGCTGGAGGTCACCGGAGCCCTCCCAGGGCTGGGTGCTGTCATGGCTGGGACAAGAAGTGAGGCTGTGAAGTGTCCCATGCGTGACTCTGGCTGAGGGCCTACCTCTCCTTTGCTCCCTTTGTTATTATCCACTTGCACCTTTTGTTGTTGTTGTTTACCATCATTTTGAGGGGATGGCAGGAGAGAGGGAAGAGAGATGGAGGTAGTCCGTCCTCTCGCACAAACAGTGAGTATCCTCTTCGTCTTTGTGCACCTCCTGGAAATAGGAAGCCGTGACCGCAGTGGTGTGCTGGTGAGCCTTTAACAATGGGCTCTCTGGTGGGGGGGGGGGAAGCCCTGATTTGTAGCATTTGCTGATTTCCGTGGTGTAAATACTTCTACCCCTGTTGATTTCAGGCTCCTGGGGTAACGTCACCCAATGCAGAGATGGAATAGATGCACATGATTGGCTGCTGTGAATCACATGATTGGCTGTTGTGAGCTGGTAGAGGCTGGCTCCAGCACACCCCCGTGTGAACTGAACAATAAATAGTGAAGGCCGAAGTAAGAGTGGGAGGCCTGCTCCACGGTCGAGTTGTGAGTAGCAGAAACCACTAGCAAGACAAACAAATAAAACAAAAACAGAATCAAAAGAGCAGTCTTGCACTAATTGACCCTTTATATACACAACAAATGGCCAACTTACAAATGAAATCTTGGAAAACAGCTTGTTCCTAAGATGAGGATTGCTTATATTTCTTAGCTGTGCCTGACTTTTTTGGGTCATTTCCAAATCCAAATAAAATCCATGAGAGCAATGATAACAACATACCAAACCAGAGGCAGTTCGAGGAGGACGCAAAGTATATGCTGCGTATAGAGCTGGGGGCCTTCACGACCAGACAGACCTGGATCTGACCCCACTCTGCCCAACACAACTGTCGGGATTCAGAAGGACCCAGCCATCCCCGTCACACCTGCCCACAGCGTACCCCTGCCCACAAATTTAACTCACAACGATCTATTCCCAGTAAAAGGGTTTTTCTCTTGTGAAATATACTCACAATGCCTAGTAGCTATGAACCAAAACATTTGCCCATGCCCCACTCCAGACAAATTAAATAAAAATTTGTGGGTGATTTTAATGTGCCTCCAGGGTTGAGAGTCGCTGCCATAGCTGGTGTTCAAGCACAAAGTGACTTCGCTCTGGTGGACGTCATGGCCGTGAAGTTTGTGCTCTTTCCTTGACGACTCCGGTGAGAATTCAAAGGGCATCACTGAACAAGCAAAGCCCACCTGTCTAAGAAAATTCTTCTAGTGGCTTCAGCTGTCACTTAGGAGACCCTTGAAGCCATTGCTTTGAGTTGCTCCCCATGTCTGTGCACGCACTGCAGACTGAATGGTCCAGGCGAGTGGTCTAATGGCAACAGGCTGGCGCTTGCCCGCCCCATGGCAGCTGTGCGGATCCTGGAATGAGTAGCTCCCGCAAGGTGAATGCGTGCCAGCCAGGTGCTTCCCGACAGCCCAGTTGTCCTTCCTGTTATCCTTCTAAGTCCTGGCTGGATGGACGTGGTCGCAAGTCCTGAGAGGTCTCAGTAATTTAGCCAGACTGTTTTCCTAGAGCGCAGGCAACCAGCGTTCGTGCACGACCCTTGGACCATGCATGCAGGCTGGGGTTCCGCAGGGGTGCTTTTGCTTCTCCCACATTTCAGCATCTGACATTCAAGTTCACCCTCCTCTTATCAACAGCACTTTTGCCTTAATGGATTTTGACCATTTTACTCTCAGATTTTTCTTTTCTAGACCAAAGGGGCCCCAAGCTACCCTCAGTAGCCCCAGTGTCCTGTTGTCACTTTTGTGGCCCTTCTGTGGGCCTAGTTTAGGTCATAGAGGACATGCAGGTGGGTAAATGCCATACAGTCTTCTTTTATTACTTATATCAATAGGATGCTGTTGGTTGGAAAATAGCAGAAAATCCAAGTAGAAGTGACTTAGTCAAAGGAAAAGTTATCTCATGGACCAGGAATTCTGGAGGTGGTCGTGTCAGGGATGGGTTAATTAACCAGCTCAGATAGTATCAGGGACCCAGGTGCTCTGTTTCCATTTGGTCGTAACCCTCGTGTTGCCTGCTGTTCTCAGGCTTGTTCCCCGATGTCATGCATGTGAGCGGGAGAGGAGGAGCCTTTTTCTTCTGTGTGTTTCCTTTTATCCGCAAGGCAAATCTTGCTCGGGAGCTGTCCAGAAACTTCCCCTAATAGCTCAGAGGCAGAATTTCATCACATACTCACCCCTAACTAATCAGTGGCACAGAGATTGGATGAACGGTCTAGACTAACTCGTATTGAACCTGCTGAGCGGCCTGTCTGAAGCACAATGCCACCTCTTGTTGAGACTATTGGGGTTCATTAGCAAAGAGAACGGGGCGAAAGGGTTGTAAGGCAAGTGGCAGACTGTGCTTGCAGAATCACACGTCTAGATCACAGCCATGCACTCGAGGAGCATACCCTGATTCCCAGCGAAGCTGTCTCGAGATCTTCATTTTATTTTACATAGGGTATGTTGTTGATTTCTTGCATTTCCAAAGGATCTTTATTTGCCCCCACGTCTCACTGACAGTTTGACCGTGTGTGCACTTGTTGGATCCAAAGCCCTTTCCTACTTAACCCTGAGGCCGGGTTCCATAGCCCTGCAGCATCGAGTGTGTCTGAAGAGAAGTCTAAGTCGAGTCTGACTCTCAAACCCATCCAGGTAAAATGCTTTCTTCTCTCTGGAGCAGTTTCGAATTTCCTCTTTATCTCTGGAGTCCTGGAATGCCACCCAAAATAGCGTGGACCTTCTCTCATTCCTCCCCCGGGGCAAGGCAGAGGCCCTTGTAGAGTGAATATTTACACCTTGACTTATACCTTCATTTACTCTTTCTCTCTGCTGGAATTCTCACTAAACTAATATTTTACCTCCTGGGTCTATCACACTTGTTTCTTTATCTTTTCTGATTTTCTGACTGTACTCTTCTGTTTGTCTCTGCTGTAAATTACTATGCAAGGTTTCCTTGGCTAGATCTTCTAGACCAGGGGTTGGTAAACTACAGCCCACAGGGCAAAGATGGTCTGTTTTTGCATGACTCTGGAGTTAAGAATGGATTTCGTAAATTTTTAAATGGTTGAAAAAAATTAAAAAGGATAATATTTCATGACAGGTGAAAATTATATGAAATTCAAATTTCAGTGTTGATGAATAAAGTTTTATTGAAACAGCCATGCCCATTCATTTACGTACTGTCTGTGGTTGCTACAAAGGTCGTCTCAGAGACTGTACAGCCCATGATGCCTAAAATATTAACCATCTGGCCCTTTATAGGAAAAGCTTGCTGATCCCTGTTGTAGGTAGACTGCCAGCCTGGGTTTTAGCTGTGCTCACTGTATTATTCAGGTGGTCCACTGACTGTTTCTTCAATAATATAATAATATTTTTAATTTTTAAGGACTTTTGTTTTCTTCTTATTTTATCAGATGGACCAGCTGTTTTGTTATGGCTTTAATAATTCATTTTTATTTAAAGTAAACTTTCTGTACAAGTACATCAAAGAGCACAAATTATAAGTATAAAACTCAATAAATTTTCACAAAGTGAAGATATTCATAGAGTGGTTTCTTTCACTCAACAACGTGTTTGTGACATTCACCCATGTTGTTGTGTGCAGTGATCATTTGTTCATCTGCATTTCTAAGTATTATTCCATGATAGGGATGTATCATAATTTATTTACTAATCCTACTTCCAAAGTTGTTTCCAGGTTTTGGCTATTAAAAATAGCACAGCATTCTGGCGAGGCACGGTGGCTCACGCTTGTAATCCTAGCACTCTGGGAGGCCGAGGGGGGAGGATTGCTTGAGCTCAGGAATTCAAGACCAGCCTGAGTGAGAGCAACATCCCGTCTCTACTAAAAAAGTAGAAAGCAATTAGCTGGACAACTAAATTATATATATATATATAAAAAATATTATATATATATATAATAAGTCAGGCATGGTGGTGCATGCCTGTAGTCCTAGCTACTCAGGAGGCTGAGGAAGGAGGATCGCTTGAGCCCATGAGTCTGAGGTTGCTGTGAGCTAGGCTGACGCCATGGCACTCTAGCCTGGGCAACAAAGAGAGACTCTGTCTCAAAAAAAATAATAAAAATAAAAATAGCACAGCATTGCTATAAACACTCTTCTACATGTTTTAAGGAGCGTTGGTGTCCATTCCCATTAAGTAGGAGGAGGTTGCGGAGCCTTGGAATGTGCACGTGTTCAGCCACAGTAGACGGCATCAAATGCCCCCAGCGGAGCGTGGGAGAACCAGTTGTCCCCCATCTTCACCAGCACCTGGTATACCAGTCTTTTGAATTTTAGTCACTCTGGCCAGGTGCAGTGGCTCATGCCTAGCACGCTGGGAAGCTGAGATGGGAAATTATGTTTGCTTTGCTCCTGGTGAAATTATATTCTAATGAGAGAAACAGAGTGTTTGAAAAGGAAACACGTACATTTAATTACACTGTGGGGTAAGTTCCACGAAGGACAAGAAGAAGGTGCTGACCTAGAGAAGCACAGGTGTGGGAGCAGGGGAGGGGCACTTACCCCAGACTGGGGTCAGTCAGGAAAGGTCCAGTCAGAGGTGGCATCAAGCTGGGAACTGAGGGCTGAGGGGGGCTGAGCCCTGCTGGGGTGGGGTGGGGGGCTGGGGGGAACCTATAGGAGGGGGTGAGGAGGGAGGCAGGAGGTGGCAGAACTTTGAAGGGAGAGTGGGGAGCTGGCTTCCTGGAGGGACACATTTGCTCCCTGGCTTACCAGTGAAAAGTTAAGTAAAACAAAACACTGAACAATCAATTCACAAGCACATTATGAGCACAGAATGCCAAGCAGTAACAGCTCTGGCATTGCAAAGGATTTGGTATTGACTAATTTTATCGAAGCCTCAAATGATGCGCAGAAATATTCCCCCTGATGATTTTAAGAGCAATAAAGCTGCAGCCTGGCTCTGTCCCAAAGCCCTGATGTCTTGAGAACATTTGTGCCCTGTGTGTCAACTCTCAGGGACGGGGTGGTGGGAGCGCTTCAAAGCCGGCACGCCTTTACTGCCATGGGTCCCCTTCTCCTGCCATTCCTACCATCTGGCTCCCGTCCATGTCCATCCCTCCCAGTCCCTGTCCCATCTCCCAGCCGCTCTCCCACATTGGCCAAGAGCTGCCCCCGGATCCCGGATCCCGTCTTTCTCTCCGCGACAGACCTGCCCGAGGTGTGCACGACTTCATTACAGCACGTGCGCCATCCCGTCCCGCAGCTCACCTGGGTCTCGTGGTCACACAGAACCGCTCCAACGCGGAGATCTTCCCGGGTGCCATGCTCCGACCACAATCGCCCCCTCCTGCCCCTCTCACTCCCTCGTCCCCCCACCCAGGCTCTGCCACCTCTCAGCAGCCTTGGAGCCCACAGAGCTTTCCCCGCACATCTTGCGGCTTGTCCTTCACCCCTCATGATTCCAGGAGTCGTGCTCCCCCAAGTCCCACCTTGGTAGTGTCCTGGGCCCAATCCTGACACCACACTGCTGACCAACCACCCCTTCATAAGCCTCAGCCCCAGTCCTGACCCCCAGCCCCCTTAAGCCCACCCCAGTCAGGTTGTCACCCCTGCCATTCGGTTAAACACCTGTCAGCAGGGTGAGCAGGGCGACCGAAGACCTGCCCGACACAGTCCTCAGTCCCCATCGCAACTGACCTATCGGCAGCGGTTCTTCCTCCTCGGCGTTTTCTCTACGTGGCTCTCAGGGCACCATGCTCTCTGGTTTCCCTCCTATACTAATTGCTTCTTCTTGGACTTCTGTTGGTTTTTCTTCTTCAGCCAACTTGACTTTGGAGTGCCCCAGAGCTCAGGCCCCCGTCTTCAACTCTGTGTCCGCACCCACTCTCTCAACCATCCCTCCCAGACGCGTGACTGTATGCTGACAGGTCCACACGTACCACAGACCTCCGGAATGGGCCCAGGGTGGGCTGGCTGCAAAGCTTCCTGGGTGGTCCCGATGTGCCCCCATGGTCAAGGGCCACCAATCTGAAGACTCCCACCTCTTCCACATCAGCGGGAATCTCTGAGAGCAGGTCTCCCCTCCAGAAGAACCCAGGGCCAGGAAGGATGCTGGGTTTCTGAGGACGACATTAGCCCAGGATCTGGTTCATTTGTCTTGTGGGTGTGGAAACTGAAGCTGGAAGGACAAGTGACTTGCCCAGGCACATACAGTCCAGGAGACGACGTGGCACCTGCCCCATCCTCTTTGCAGAATCCCCTACTTGTGCAAACGAAGTCAGCCCTAATGGGATAGGGTTCCAGAGATGTTACCAACTAAGCTGGCTTTCCCCAGTATTCATAGAATCACAGAATTTGTAAAATGAAGGGGCCTTAGGAGAAAGGACAACTGGGCAGAGAGAGACCCACCTACCCTGGACCACCCACTCTATTTCACCAACCCTCAGATTCAACGAAGCATTATTATGTCACTTTACCAATCAGAGAATGAAGCCTCAGGTGAGGAAGGCAATTTCCCCAAGGTCATATAACTTGCAGGTTGCACGGCCAGGACCCAAATTCACAGTCATCTGGCTCCAAAGTCCCCATCCCCTGAGAAGAATCTGGGGACAGTCTGTCCACCAGGTTCTCTCCCTCAATTGGTAGGTAAACAAATATGACCTGCAGAGCTCAATGGCTTCTCCAAGGTCAAGAGCGAGTGTGTTGAACAGCTGGGGCCACTCTGGCTGTGTGCTTTCCACACCAGGGGGCAGCCTCCTGGAGTCCTTTGGGGATGTGTCCAGCTCTGGGTGACACTGCGCTGGTGAGGCAGATCTGATGCTCCAGGGATGGAGACCTTCATGCTCTGCTTCCTCTTCATGGCATCCTAGACCCCAGGAGTCACTTTGTATTGGACCAAGCACCTTCAGCTGGACAGTCAGCTTCCAAGAAGCTGCTGGGGTGGCCACCAAAGGCTTGGGACATACAAGCTCAGGACAGTGGCCAAAATGCAGGGGTCCCACTCACAGGACCTTCCCTTCCCATTGCCCCTGGTCCTCCCTTCTCACCTTGGGGTGCTGGCTCTTCTGTTGCTGGTCAGGCCTGTGGTCCAGGGACTTCACTCAGGGCCACACCACGGGAGCGGTGACGAGGGTGACCCAGTTCCTCATTGCTGGCCTCTCCACCCTCCTCTGCCCTCACTGGTCTGTAACATTCCTGTGAGCTTCACAACCACCAGCAGCCAACATGTCTTCGGATTAGTTTCAGCCTGGTAAGTTCTTCCTGCCGCTGAACCACCTGTCTCCTGAGAGGACCTAAAGCCAACACCTCCCACACCAGATGGCCACCCCCTCCTGCCCCTCCATGGCGCTCTAGCCAAGGCCAGGCCGGGCACGGACAGAAGAGGACCTGGAGCGGCCGCAGCCAAGGTCAAAGTGTCCATCTGGACACAGGTATCAGCAGTGCCGAGGGGCTGCCACAGAAATGACTTTGGCAGGAGAGATGTTTCCCGGGCCTTCAGCTCTTGGTTCCCTTTTGGTCTCGCTTCAAATCTAAAACTGTGCTCAGGTGTGCGGCTCCTCGGGCAGGTAGGCAGCCCACCTGGCGAACGCCTTCAGGAGCACCTCCGCAGTCAGGGTGGGTCTTCCTTTAGGAAGAGCTGTGGGCAAATCATGCCAACTCTTTGTCACAGAGCAGCTTGAGCACAGGTGCCGGTCATCCCAGGCCCACGAGGCGCGGTGCTCAAGGTCCGTGGTCGGCAAAACTCTTCCTGTTCCACCTGCAGCTCCCCTTCCCCAGATCCCAGGTTCTGCCCCCCAACCCTGAGTTCTGAACTCTTTTCAGTACCATGATGCCTAAAATCTTCCTCTCCGCTATTCGATTTGACCTCCCACTGTGAGTCGGTCGAATTAAAATGCGAGGCGATGTTATTGTACCAAAATGTTTACAAAATAGAAAACTGAAGAGGAAACCATGCTTTGTTTTCTGAACAGTGTGAAACCTAAACAGACGTACTTCTTTTCAATCCTCTTGTTTTTCTGTGTGTACGTGAGAAGGCCATTGAGATGGCCTTGCAGGAAGCTTGTTTTTATTTTAAATTGGACCCTCCCTCTTTATATCCTGTTGGTAGGTTATATATGCTGAATTTTTAAAAAAACAAAAAGCCAGAGAAACGCCACTGCATTCTGTGTTTCCAAACCAGCACAACCCATTTCTTATTCTAAGCAAGAGAACAAACATTTGTCTTCAGGGCCAAGATGTCAGCATTAAAAAAAAATGTTTTAGAAAAGAAAATGCAAACCTATAACTTCAAACCTGGGCAAGGATGACTGCAGGCATTAGCTGATAACTGCAGAGCATTCCTTGCTTTCTCTCTACACCTTTTATATGTAGGTTTTCCCCCAGTGGCAGATTCAGAAAGGCATCTTTGTTTCCATTCCAATGTGGCCTACATTGGATTGTTTTTTTTTCCAAAATGGCACCAGAAACATCTTCTCAATTTCCCCAGTAACTGGTGAAAATGAACCCATAAGACCGATCATCTTCTTTTATGAGAATCATTTGAGTAGGGCCATCTTATTTCTACGTGAGCCCACGGGGGATGGTGGGTGGAGTTGGTGTAAGTGAATTAAATGTTGGACTTGCAGTTCTGCTGGACTCCAGACAGACATCTATATTGATTGAACACTGATTTGCTGGCATTCCTCAAATCATGGTTCTGCCATCTCAGCATCCCAACTCTTGCAATCTTTTCCATTTGCTTCTTTATGGATGGGCAGATCACCTGACAGTAGCGCCTGGAACCGAGCTGGCATTGCAGTTTTGCCATTCTTATTCGGCATCATCTGATGCCTGCCACCACTTGCCAACCTCATTTACAGGCTGCCAATTCTGGGGGGAAAATCACATCTAATTTGAGCACCGTTTTATCTGCTTATTTTACCCACAGATGTGAGTGCATTTCTCTCTCTATTATGTAAGTACTTAAGCTTTCATTCCAACTGTCTTTCAGCACTTACTACAACAGACAACCAAATAGACAACCTCCACAGTGCCAGAAATACCTTTTCATGTACCTTATTCTTCAAAGCCTATCAAAAATAGAATGCAATCAAGACCAGTGGAGGTTACAGTAAAGTTATAAAAAATTACCCAAATGTCTCTCTGAACTAGTTCACATATTTGGAAAGTGTGTGGTGGGTGGAATGAGTCTTTGATGTTCCTAGTTTTGGCTCCTCCACATGAAATATTGGTATTAATAATATTACTACAGTTGCATTTGGCAATGTGAAGAAGCTTCCAGTAAAAAGTTGAGCATGCAAAAATGTCTGTATTCATCACAGGTTGGCAGGACTGCAATTTATGTAGTACAGTGGGTGTCATTCCCCAGGCACATAAATTGATCAGGGAGTTATTAATACTAAAACCCTGGAGGATAATTCATTCTCTCAAATGAAGATGCACCAGGAAAAGTGAATAAAGTGTCAAGTCAGGGGAATCTCATTCTGGATGATCCCGGGTGCAAATGACTTACTGCTGGTGTCTGTGAAGCCAATGGGTATGAATAGGACAATTTACAGGGACAGGGAATATGTCTCTGAGTGCATATGGTTTTAGTCTGACCAGTGTCAGCCAGTGATTATTCTGGAGGGCTTTGTGGAGTGGACTGCCTTGTGGTATAGGCGCTGAGAGCAGTGAGCCGACCCCAGCAATATGGGAAAGTGATGACTGCCGGTGACGTTTTGGGAGGGAGACAGAGAGGGACGGAGGAAGGACCAGCAGGGAGCTGAGGGGTGTGGGAGCAGCCACTGTCTGGTGGGCTTTGGTGGCTTAGAGCTATGAGAATGTCCCCCCACCTCACCCGGCCATGATGAGCACCTTTTGGAAAGTCAGACCCATTCTGTGTTATGTCTCCAGCGTGTCACATCCAAAAGTTAGAGCTTAAGCTGAAGTCTGTGGTTCCAGGTTCAAAACAGAGGGGAAGAAAGGTGGTTTAGGGCTGAGCTTGAGTTCTGAAGCTTACAGCTGTAGTGCGAGCTCAGGGCCTTTAGGACATTAAATCAGAGGCCTCCAGGTGGCCTGCCCTGTCCTCCCCATGGGAAGGGTTTGTGGCTCCAGGAACCAAGGACTAGAAGCAGCTGTGGCTCTATCTACCATCACACCTGGTGACTGACAACTGCACCCACAACTCTGTGTTATGTTAAAAAAAAGAAAAAGACCTCAGCCCCAAAACGCAGAACTGCAGTCTCATCAAGGAGAAGAACAATGGGCAAACATCAACAGAGGGGCACCCTGCAAAGACCCTGACCAGTCCCCCTCAAACTGCCAGGTCATCAGAAACAAGAAAAGGCCAAGAAGCTGTCACAACCAAAAGAGATATGATGATGTCACATCTAAGAAAACCCGAGGAAAACCCAATGTGGCGTCCTGAATGGGCTTCTGGAACTAGGAAAGGACATTAGGGAGAAACTAAGGAAATCTGAGTAATCATTTATTACTATTTAGCTAATTGTATTTTATCTTAATTATCTTTTAAGAATTAGTAGATTATGATTTAGTTAACAATAATGAGCCAACACTGGTTTATGAAGATGTTGACAGTAGAGGAAACTGGGTGTGGGGTATATGGGAAGTCTGTCCTGGCTCCACAATTTCTTGGTATATCTAAAACTCGTCCAAAATTAGAAGTTTATTTTAAAAAATATTCCTGTCCCCAAAGAGGACCCCTCTTGTGAGGGTCTCATTGAGCTAGAAGCTTCCAAAGCTTCTGGGAACCCCGGTCTCCTGTGCCAAGGAGCAGATGAGAAGTCGCACACTGACAGGGATTTCTCTTCCTTTCCTGCTTTTTTTTGTTTTTGTTTTTTTGAGTCAGAGTCTTACTCTGTTGCCCGAGCTAGAGTGCCATGGCGTCAGCTTAGCTCACAGCAACCTCTAACTCCTGGGCTCAGGAGATCCACCTGGCTCAGCCTTCCAAGTAGCTGGGACTACGGGCATGTGCCACCATGCCTGGCTAATTTTTTCTATATATTTTAGTTGGCCAATTAATTTTTTTCTTTCTATTTTTAGTAGAGATGGGGGGTCTCACTCTTGCTCAGGGTGGTTTTGAACTCCTGACCTTGAACGATCCGCCTGCCTCGGCCTCCCAGAGTGCTAGGATTACAGGCATCCCTTCCTGCTTTTTGAGGATGTTTGGGAAACTTTGTGCCATGATATAAACATCCTGTGCTCTGGGTTCTCTGCTGCCCTAACTTTCCTTTGCCAGCAGACGCAGGTCAGAAGACGTGGGATTTGCAGCCAGATGGCAGGACCCTGCAGAACCGGCTTCATCCGCTCTCATACTGGCCACCTGTGCCATGGGAGCCAAAAGACTTTCCAAAACTAGTGTTTCAGACTCATTTTCCTGGAGAAACAATGTTATCTGTGTTTCAATGTCACGACTTAAAAATATGTACTTACATAAATAAGCCTTCTATTATTTCACCATAGATTGATTCAAATAATCAGGACGAATAAACAAAATTGACATGACTATGACCAGGTAACCATTACCCAATACCTGGTGAACTAGTTAGCTGAGATTACGTTCCAGGTTTCTAATGTCATGATCCCTGAGACATTCAGAGGAGGATGTTTACTTTGCTTCCTATTTGAATTACGATTTTCCTACAAATTTTGCTTGTTTGTTTTCTTGGAGTTTCTCATTGCCTTTCTTTTTTCTTGATTGGAGGAGAAATACAGCCCTGCTTTGCCATAATTCTCACAGCTCTATTCTAATTTACTGCTTGGAATTCGTTCCAGTCTCTCTTTTGGAAGCATTCTCACTGGAGATTACTGATTTATGGCATGACCTGGACTGCCTGCATTCAAATCCTGCCATATAGCATCATTCTGATATTTTTTTAAATTAGTTCCACAACTGCCTATATTCTACTCATTTTGCTTATTTGGTTTTAGCTTTTTTTTTTTTTTTTTTTTTTGCTGAAAATTACATCCTGCAGTAACTTTCTCAAAAGAATGTATTAGAAATAAATCCTCCCCATCTTGTACTGTGAAAATGAATAACTTCATTAAACTCCTTCCATTATCCCTTTTGAGTGGCTATCTGTTCCCAGCCAGTTCCCTGATCAAAGCACTAGGGTCAAGATCATACACCTGCAGAATTATAAAGAGCCTGCTCTACTGACTTCCAGCATCCCTCTGGCTGATACTAAGTCTGGTGCCAATCCAGTTCCTTTCTAGGTAATTTCTTTCTCTCTGGAAGCCATTAGGCTCTTTTATTAATTATAGCTGCTATATAAAGGTAAGTTGATTCATAAAAAGCAAAACCAATGGCTTAAGCAACATACTTGAGAAGCAGGTGGTCCCAGATTGGCTGAACCAATTCAGTGGTACCATCCAGGGCCCAGCTCTTCCCATCGTCCTGAGTTATGAAGGATGCAGAAGAAAAAGAATCACATCATCCTTGTGCTTGTTACCACGTGGTTGAAAGACGGCTCCCTCATCATACCATGCACTAGTGCAGAGCAAATCGCTTCTCTCTGTGAGGCTCTGAGATCACTGAGAAAGGACAGCTCCCAGCTCCCGGAAGACATCCCCTCACACCTCATTGGCCGGAACCTGTGCACATGGTGACTCTTAGACGCTAATTGGTAGAAGAGAATGGAATTTATTGCGATTGGTTAAGACCAATTCTAGTTCATTCCCTGAGGCTGGAAGGAGGGTACCCTTCCTGATGTCACAGGATCTGTGCCTGCTATCCTAGCTCAAAATTTGGAGAACGTTAGAGGGCAGGAGGGAAATTGTTTTGGGGTAGACTATGGAAAATGTTCGCCTAGCATGTCTGGGTGTGCTATTTCTTTGATAACTATCTCCTTTCTATTTTTTGTTCTCTCTTTCTAGGATACCTTTAAATGAATGCTGGACCTCCTGATCAATCCTTTATATTTATTAACTTTTCTTCTGAATTTCCCTTTTTCCCCTCTTTGTTTTGTAAGATTTCCTTGACATCATCTTTCATCCTTTGTATTTTATTCTATTTTTATTTCATTATTTTATTTCAGATCCATTATGACTACATATTTTTCAATTTTTGTTCTCTGTTCCTTGTTACAGCATCTTATTCTTGTTTTAATGGTGCAATGTAATCTCAGATCTCTCGGAGGATATTAGAGGGTTTTTAAAAAATCCTTGTCTATTTCCTCAGTTATCTCAGTTACTTGCAGAGTCATTTTTGCTGACATTGTTTTTTTAGTTATCTTTCATATTGCACATTCTCCATAAATGTCTGGTGCATCTAAAGATAAGGAGATAGAAAAAATGCCTCCTTGGGGGCCTGTGGCATGGTTGGGGCCTTTTGGCCTGAAGGCTCAGCGTTCAGTAGGGTGCAGGGGGCCGAGGGCCAGCTTCCCTGATGGGACGGCCCCATGTGCTGGAATGGGGAGGCCTCGAAGAACTCTGGGTTTCTGCCCCTGGTTGGCAATGCCCGGCTGACCACTGATTGGCCTGCAGAGAAAGGGAAGCAAGAGTGCGTGTGGGCTTGGCTATTCAGAATAGAGCCCTTTCATGAATGCCCGACTTCTCACTGCTGCCCAGTGGACAGCTGCAGTTTCCAGGGCTGGAGACCCCAGCACACTGACTCGTCTGCCCTGGGCTCACGTGCTGAGGTCTTCTCCCCCCTGCTGTGTTTCAGTAGCCAGGAACCCCCCATCACCTGTACGGCAACTAGAAATTGGTTTAACTCACTTGTTTGCTGACGGCTCCCTTGGGTTCACTTCATCGGTGCGGGTGTCTACATTTATAAAATTCCTTCAGTGTTATTTTAATGGAGTCTCAGGAGAAAGGAGAGAGGAATGCCGGGGCTCGGTCTGCCATCTTGACCTGGGAGGCTACTGTTGAGTGTTTGGGTTTTTATGATAGTTTTGTTGCTTTTTTAAAATTTTAATTTTTAATTGTGGTAAAATATAACATAAAATGCATGATCCTAATCATTGCAAGCGTACAGTTTAGTAGCATTAAGTGCATCCCATTGTCGTGCAGCCGATCTCCAGACCGCTTCTTTTGCAGAGCTTCAACACTGTACCTACCTGTTAAATAATAACTTTCCATTCCCCCCGACCCCCCATTTCCTGGAAGCCATGATTATACGTTCTGTCTCTATGAATTTAACTGCTCTAGGTACTTCATACTAGTGCAACCATAGTTACGTGTCTTTTTGTGACTGGCATATTTCACAGCATAAGGTCCTTAAGGTTCATCCATGTTGTAGCATGTGTCAGAATTTGCTTCCTTACAAAGGCTGAATAACGTTCCATTGCACGGATAAACCTCATTTTGTGTACCCATTTATCCACTGATAGACACTTAGGTCAATTCCACTTTGGGGTCTTGGGGACAATGCTGCTATGAACATGGGTACCAATAATGTTGGTAAAGAGCTGTTACATAGGAGACTCCCAGCCCCTCAGCCCCAGAGCAGACGTACTTGTGTGTAAACTTCCCATTGCGTTGGGATTAAAACACTATCACCACATTGCCATCCATAGGATAACCCAGTGCATAGAGTTTTACTTGGCATTACCTTTTCTAGGTCCATGAGGTAGCAAGAGTAGATGGCATTATTTCTGCATCACAGTGGAAGAACTTGAGTTACAAAGAGGTTAAGAGACTTGCCTAAGCTAGTAAAAGGTGCAACTAAAAATACTTACTAATTCTATCAGCCTAAAATACATTGCTAAATGGTTTTGTTTGCATAGACTCTATTGTGGGTTGACTTTGGAGACAGGGCCATAAAATGATTATCTCTCATCTAGTAAATTTAATGCAACTTTTCCTAACAGATGAGCCAGGTTGACATTGTAAATTTCATGTGAAAAAGAGAAATCTGTCTGAAGCTCTGCCAGCTAAGATAAGACAGAATAGGAGATAGGATTTAACTATTAAAATTATAGAGATTCGTTCCTCTTTATTTTTCATGGAGAGGATCAAGGTAAATGTTCTTGAGCTGTTGGCACTATTTCTTCCATTTGTATATTCCTTCTAAACATGAACATTATGTGGCTTAGTCATCTGTTAATGACAGCTGATTATCAAACCGTAAATATACATGTTGGATCTAATGGTTTGTGAATGTTAAACATCAGACAGTAATATTTGCAGGTACTGAGAGCAGAACTCTACAGCTACATCCCAATCACCATCTAGCTTGTCAGTTTTCTGTAGAATTATCTGATTCTTTGTGCTGTCAGCTGAATCATGTGTTAAGCAGAAAGCAGATTTTTCCCCCATTATTGCTATTTTTTTCTTTTCGTCAGTAAACAGATTAAAAAAAAAAGTAAGAAACACAATTCTCTTGTGTAATCTAGGCTCCCGATATCACTTTTTCTCTGTTTCTTGTGGAAAATAGCAAGTGTGATTTCTTAAGGCTTTTCATTTTCAAATCATTTCAGAAACATTAGCAAATGCATATGCACCGAGTATTTTTGTACCATATATTGAAGAAAATAACAGATATGAAGATACCGAAGTTCAAATTAAATGGCCTTTATCCTGCTGCCGCAAAGTCCCCTGGTAGTTGTTTTAAATTAAAAACTATTTGGCCACTAGCAGTTTGCTCCCTGCGTGGCAAGATGCATTTATTTATTTCCTGAGCAGTGAGTCAGAGGAGCCCGGTGTTCAGGCTCTGACAGTGCGCTAACTAACGTGTGTGGGGAAGACAGGCTGTTCCCCAGGGTGCAACCAGGAGCCTCCGAGAACTTTTCTGAAAATGTCTTCATTCTTCCGTTCCCCCCTCAAGCAGGGATTAAGCGGCTACTAGTGGCAGGTCTGCACTCAGCCCTGAGCCCAAGGTTCTCGAGACAGCTGGAATCCGGGGGCAGGATGGCAGAGCAGGAAAAACATGGTCAGAATCCCAGCTTGCCCGCCTGCCCGCCAAAGGGTTTAGCCCTAACCTCCCCACGCCTGTCCCCAGGGCCCCATGGAGCTGGGAGAAAGAACTAGTTGACCTATAGGTGGTGCATGGCCTGGAGCTGCAGCCCTCCGGGACATTCCTGGTTGATTTCCATTTCTTTCACTCCTTCCTACCTGATTTCTGTTCCAGACACTCTACCAGCAACACCTTCTTTTTTTCCTCCATTTTTGCTGCTGCATTGAACCCTACCCACCCTCAAACTCTTGCCTTCCCTCTTTGGTCCTCCTCGCCCCCTGCCCTGCACTGTTCTCTTCTAGGCTTCCTGATTCCATCTCCTCTGGGGCCTTTGCTTTCTTTCTTTCTCTCCTTAACGGTGGATTTTCACAAAAGTCTCTGCTTGTTTATCTCTTCATAATATTGCTCTTTTGGCATGAACCATATTTTCAAGCTCTTGTTCTTTGGACGTCACTAATGTACGTATTCCTGGCTTCAACCATCATCCTTACTCTGATGACTCCGAAATTTACATCTCTATATCTTCATTACCCAAACCTCTAGCTTGAATTTTCAACCAAATACCCAACTTGGATGTCCACTTTCAACTCAGAATCTTTAAAGCTATACACATCATCTTTCCCCCAAACCAACTTCCTACTAAATTTCTCATTTTTTTCTGACAGTAGCACTATTTTCTCAATAATCCACAAAGGAAATACTATTCGATTTTTTTCCAATTCAAATTTTTTCTTTTCTTTAGCTGCTTTATCATTTATTAAACCCATTTTTCCTTGATTCCTCTTTCAAAACATTTGCGAGCAGAAAAGCATTAGATTAAATCACTAAATAGAAAAAATTTAAAACTCCTTAAATAAATAAAAAGAAACTTACAAAGCATCATGTACTGTATGATCCCAAATTTGTTTGAGTTGTAGTGTTTGTGCATCTCTCTCTCATCTACCAATGTAATCTATCTACATTTATGCATAAATAGGCTGAAGGAATTTCAGAGAAACATGATGGTAAGTGTTCCTCACTAATGGCCTTATGAGTGAATTTTACTTTCCTTGTATGTTTATTTTTTTCTTTTTAATTTTTCTGGATCTTTAATTCCCAGGATGGGGCAATGATCAGCCTTGGTTTATGATACACCCTTAGTCCTCTTTCATTTACATATTTGGATATTTATTGATGGCTACGGTGGGCATCATGCCCACCCTCCAAGCCAAGCTCTGGAGCGGTGACATTGGCTTGGATTTCCTGTGTGCTCCCCTTCACCCCTGGGCCCCCCAGCAAGTCTAGGGGATCCACTGGTCCACATTCTGTCCAACCCTCAGCATGTCAGGCTTTGTAACTTATGACCATTGATTGTGTTTAAAACAGCATTTTATTGTGATCTTGATTTGCATTTCCTTAATACTAATAAAATTGAACTTATCTTTATACACTTATAGGCTCTGTCTTTTTCCCCCTTTGTGAACTTACAGGCTTATGTGTTTTCCATCTTTCAGCTAGGCTATTTGCTTTTATCGTATTGACTTATAGGAGCAACGCAAGGATGTTCACTAGTATCACTGGTATTCAACATTGTCCTGGAGGTCCTAGTCAAAAAATAAAGGAGACATGGAAAATAAATTGAAGACATTAGAATTGGAAAGAAAGATATGTGAGACTATCATCATTTGCAGATGATATTACTAAGTAACAAGAAAACCCCAAACAAGCTACACATTTTTAGAATTAAAAGAGACTTCAGCAAAATGGCTAGGTATGAAATCATATCCAAGGTTATGTGATTAAGGGAAGAGAGTGTGTCTTAGTGTCACTCCCTGAATGCGGAGCCTCAGACAAGGATTTGGGTGCAGGCAGTTTATCTGGGAAGAGATCCAGGAGGCAGGCTGTGGTAGCAGGGACAGTGAGGGGAGAGGGGGACTCAGTGTGGCAGCAGGGACGTGAGAAGAGTATGGAAGGGCTCCAGCATTGTCTCCTGGTTGAAGGACAGGAGACGGAGTCTCTGGGACAGAAGGTGACAAGATGGACAGCCTGTGCATGGGGAGGTGGAGCTCACGCAGAACTGCCTGCCCCGGCTGCAGCGGAAACCAGAGGTGGTCCAGAGGAAGTGACATGGGGGCATCAATTTGGGTAAAAGAGAAAATACGCATAAAACATAGAGGCACGAGTGAGAAGCCCTGTTAACTCTGATCCAATGAACTGGTGCTCTCCATTCCCGAGATGAAACACGATTACGCCTGCGTAGAAAGCTCGAGACGAGTAATGTTCTTACACATTAGGGAGCTTCAGGATCACCTGGGGGCTTGTTAGGACACAGGTTGTGAGCTCCACCTCCAGACTTTCCGATTCAGTAGGTCCGAAGTGGGCTGCGTTTCTGATGAGTTCTCAGGTGAGGCTCACGCTGTTGGTCTGGCGATCACGTGCTGAGACCGTTCATTTAGAATATCTGTGTATTTTCTCCACTGATTACCCGGAGTCTTAATTAAGTGTTAATTCCCAAACCTGTTTATGTCATTTGCATTCGTTATTGTAACCAGGTAATTTAATTAAATATTGCAGGAACTGACGAAATATGAGTGGACAAAGAAAAATAATCGTGTCCATACAGGTTGAATGCTATTGAAAAGACTCAATGTAGATGAGTCATTGAAAAATTGCTATAGAATTAGGAGTAGATCGAGACAATTGTAAAAAGTCACTAAAACTGAAAATTGAAAAATCACAAGATTCTAGAAGGACATTCAAAAAGATTACCTGCAAATGTCTTTACCTTCTTGCTCCATTATAAAGTACCTGAAAATAAAAACAGGTGCCAACAAGTTATAGTGTGATCCCTGCAGAAAACACACCTGAATGCCATTCTGTACTTTACACTTGAAGAAGAGGTCTTGTACCCATATTAGATTATGGTCAAATACATATAAATTTATTTGTTTTAATTTATTTATAAAGTTTAAGGTGTTTATGAATTTTTTTCTGAATTTTTACTTAGTTGATTATTTTGATCAACTGACCTGTCCTCATTGATAGAATGAGAGAACTTCCATGACCTCCACTACTGAAACTTTCTGTTCTAAAGCAGATTCCACCTCTGCCCCCTGACCCAGGGCATGAAGCTAAAATCTAGGAATTCCAATGAGGATCTTCCAATGTCCCAAACAGTATTTTGTTGTTTAAAAAAAATGTTAGTTCAGGCAGGGCATAGTGGCTCATGTCTGTAGTCCCAGCGCTTTGGGAGACCAAGGCAGGAGGATGGCTTGGGAGGATTGCTTGAGTCTAGGAGTTCGAGACCAGCCTGGGCAATGTAGTGAGACCCCTTCAGGCATGTGCCTGTAATCCTAGCTACTTGAGAGGCTGAGGTGGGAAGATCGCTTGAGCCCAGGAATTCGAAGCTGCATTGAGCTATGATCATGCCACTGCACTCCAGCCTGGGTGACAGAGAGAAACTCTGTCTCTGAGAGAAAAAAAAGGTCAATTCAGTTTTTTTTTTACATTAAAAAAAAACTGCTGCCAATCTCTTTGAATCATTACCCTGCTCCTAAGCACATACAGAATAAAATAAATAAATAAATAAATCCTTGGCATACAGGGCTCTCTCTGAAATGATTGACATCTGTCTCTTGCCCCCCCCCCAATTTTTTATTTCTCCCCTTTGTTGGCCCTGTACCACACATATGTTATCATTTTCTGATTATGCATTTGTGCCTTTTTCATGAGCCCTTTCCTCTGATCCTCGGTCTAGAGAACTCCTATTTATCCTTCAAAACCCACTCCAAATATCTCATCTCTGGGAAGCTTTCCCCAACTCCCTCTTTCATTCTAATAGCTCTTTGTGCATGGTCCTCATAATACTTATCATATTACTTTGGAGTTTTCGCTTTAGTTTCACTGGAACCTGTGAGCCTTGGCCTTCAATATCTCGGACATTGGTAATCATTTCCCATTTTAATTTACTGCTCTATTTGGGCTTTGCTCCAGTCCTGACATTTTGCCCTGAGTAGGGGCTCAGTAACATTGGTTTGGAAATATTAATGAATGAATGGACATTCATCACCTTGACATATTTGACATTTTTTATTCAAGCACCCATAGACATAGAAACCCACCATATTTTAAATGACAACTTAAGTATAATATGCGTTGACTTGAATCACTCACATCACTCGCTCTTTTAATGCTTAGCAATTTCTTCTCGTATCTCTGAAGTCTGTACCTGTTTTAAAACCTGTTTAGAAAAAAAAAAAACAGAAGTGAAGCTCAAACTGTGGAGAAGATAAATAGCTTTATTAAACATGATAGCTTCAGCATTTTACAGATTCACCCCTGAAGCTCCTCCGGGTCCTTGGCTGTAAAGTAGGGGTAATGGCAGGACTGACAGCTCAGGGCTGTGCTGAGTATTTAGTGAGATAGTTTATGTAGGTGTCTGAACACAGCAGGGACCCGACAGATATCGGAGGACTTAACTGACTAAATTTTTGTTAAACTGAGTACAAAACCAGTCAGAGACCAAATGGCAGCACAGACCACAGCTTGCCATGTGCGTCCCCTAAGACCCAGCCAGTCTACTTCTAGCTTAGACCCAATAGAAAAGCTCACGAAGATGCATCAGCAGACATGACAAGGATATGGATAGCATCGATACTTGTAATGGTCCCACACTGGAGACAACCCAGATATCAGCGTCACAATGAACAAATGCTCCATGTTGTATTCACACAACGGAATATCACACAGCAACAAGGACAAATGAATTGCACTGTGGGACAGCATGGATAAATTTCACAAACACAACACAAGGGAAAGAAGGCAGATGCAAAAGGAGTGCATATGGTATCTTCAATGGACAGAAACTCTAACACCAAGCGGACTAATCTGTGCCGATAGAAATCGTGAGTGGGGTAGGGCCCAGGGGCAGCCCGAGGGGGCTTCTGTGACCCTGTGGTGTCCTAGCTCTTGAGCTGGGGGTGGTTACCTGGATGTGCTCACTTTACAAAACGTCATAAAGCTATTTATGAACAGCATGCTTTCTGTATGGGTGTCATACTTCAATAACAAGCTTAATTACAAAGACAGAAGATAAACTATGTGGGCATTTGGAAGGGTGCACTAGACAAACATAATAATAATGAGGAATTCCCAGTGTTTGACCACACATAGAGACGTAGAGAAGCTGCTAAGAGGAACATCAAGAACAGGTCCTTAAGTCAATGTGTATCTAGGGATGAGAAACAAAACTGCTGACACTAACGGCTTGTTTTCTTTTCTGGATGACACACCAAAAATGAAATAAGAGAGTAGCTACCTGGAAAAATAAATAGTCTAAGCCTTACGCTGTACATCAGTACAAATTATAAGTGAATCAAATATTTATGTGTAAAATAGAAAATCATAAATGTATTAGAAGAAAATTCCTTTTTTAATCTTGGAGAGGAGAATGCCTTTCTAACTATGACACAGAAGCAAGAAACAATAAAACACTGATATATTTGGCTCCACAATTGTAAAAGCCTCCTGTATGGCAAAATAATCACAACCACACAAAAGAAAGCAAACAAAAAAGTGTGCAAAGCAAAGCCAAAAGGCAAATGAAAACTGGACGGATAACTTGTAATACAATCATAGTAAAAGGACTAACCTGTCTTAGTCTGTTTGTGCTGCTATAACAGAACACCAAAGACTGGGTAATTTACAATGAATGGAAATTTGTGTGGCTCACAGTTCTAGAGGCTGAGAAGTCCAAGATCAAGGGGCTGCATCTGGCGAGGACCTTCTTGCTGTGCTGTAACGTGGCAGAAGGCATCACACGGCAAGAGAATGTGTGTGAGAGACAGCAAGAGAAGGTTGAACTTGCTGTTATAACAAACCCACTCTCAAGATAATGAGCCCACTCCTGCATAATGACATTAATCCAGGCATGAGGGTGAACCCTTCAAGACCTAATCACCTCTTAACCGTCCCCATCTCAACACTGTTGCATTGGGCATTAAGTTTCTAACCCATGAACTTTGGAGGACACATTCAAACCATAGCACCTTCCTAATATGTCAAGAGCTCCTACAAATTGATAAGAAGAAAACTATAGAAAAACAGGCAAAGCTCATGAACAGACAATTTACAGAAAAGGAAATACAAATTGCTCTTAAACATGTGAACAAATGCTTAGCCTCACTCATAACAAGAGAAATGCAAGTAAAAGTGGAGACTCCATTTTTCAACTATGCTACTGGAAGAAAAACATGTTTGATAATACTCTCGGTGCAGCTGTGGGAAATGGGCACATTTAAACATTGCTGTTGTGTGTGTAAATTGGTGCAACCCTTCTGGAGGCTATTTGGCAGCATGTATCAAAATTAGAAGGTTCTATCCCTTTGACCCTGAGTTCTAGTTCTGGGAATTTGTCTTGCAGATCTACTGGCCAAGTGCATAATGATGTATGTAGCAGGTTATGCACTGCAGCATTGTGATCACAAACCACTGGACACAATCCAAGTCCACCAACAGGCGGCTGGTTAGATGGGCGATGCATCTGTACAATGGAATCTCATGCAGAAAGGAGGAGGCTCTGTATGTAGATAAGGAAAGATCTGTAAGATGCACCATTATGCAGGAAAAATCAAGGGAGAACAATGTATAGAGTATGTTACTTTTTATGTAAAGGTGTGCGTGGGGGTAATAGAAGAATCCATATTCGTAGTTGCTTGATCTGCATAAAAATGCCTAGAAGAATACATTAAGGATCTCAAAACAGAGGTTACCTGTGCATGGAGGTGGAGGTGGAGGTGGGACAGAAATTGAATGAGTAGGAGGTGGAGAGAAAACTTTTCCCTGATTACCTTTTCATGGTAAAAACAAAACCCCTGATCTTTGTGACTATGTTAGCTATTCAAATAATTTAAAACAAACGATCATATCTTAGCTTGCACTGGGCATAGTTTTACACAGAATGCCCCGCCTCCTTCTTAAGCTGGTGATTTGGCAAAGTCAGATTAGAGAGAGAATTTTTGTTCTTTTGTGGTTTCAGTCTTTTTCATTAATAAAAGCGCAAAGAGAAGTTATGTACTAATCTAGGATCTGTGCTTCTTTCAACGGCTTTTAGTGAAATAAAGGGATTAAAATATGTTGCCCAACCTCCCTTTCAGTTTCATCTTAAAGGTCAGAGTTTCGCTAAGTCTAGAACTGAGGACGGAGGCGCAAGCAACAGGAAGTGTCTTGGATTGCTCACTGGTGGCTTCTCAGGCAGAAGTAGCAGTTGACGAAGTGGAGGTAGCTGGCTGCAGGGTTTGGCAGAAACATTTAGCAAACTCCAGTTCTACTCCATTACTCAGATATTACTAACAAAAGTAGCTTTTAAAGTAAAAGTAATTCTGGACGATAAACGTGATTTCTCGTTTTATTTCATGTGACTCTGCAGAGAAGTGTGACTTATATGTCCACATTTCACAGCCCTCTCGTAAGGGCAGGGGGCTGGGGGACGGTTTCCCAAGTGAGGAACTGAACGCAACGATCCTTTGTCTCTCTGTAGTCTGGCTGGACCTCACCACGCACAGCCAGCAGGTGAGAAGGGAATGAACGTTCAGGGGCACGGGCTGGTGGCCGGTGGCCCTGGCGTGACGGCAGGCTCTCCATTAATTAAAGGGAACGGGAGGCGCAGTCGCCGTCCGCAAGTTACAGACTTTGAGAAACTGTCTCAATAAAGGAGAACTTCATCTGGCCTTAGGTGGGGGCCAATCCGTAAATTGGCCGGCTGAGGGCAGGGACGTGCAGGGGGGACCAGGATCTGTGTCAGAGCCACAGTGTAGAGTGTAGGGTGGCAGTGTAGAGCCGGCTGCGGGGACAAGGGAGCCCAGCCATTTACCAAGATGAAAACATGGAATGAAACAAAAGGCGGCTGCAGCCCCGCACGGCGTTCCCCGTGATGTATACGCTAGCTCATCGTCCTCAGCCTTGGGAGCTGCGGAGAAGGCGGACGGCGGGGCTGGCTGTCACAGGACGGGGCCGTCCGTTCCCTCCCCTGTGACCGTCTCCATTAAGACAGGACGGAGGGAGATCAATCAGAAGCCGCAGTCACAGAGGAGACGTCCCGGCCTGTCACGGCGCTCTGAACTGCCGCTAGTGATGCTAATGCGGTTCCAGGAGGTGTCCCCGCCGGGCCCCAGACCTGCAGGCGCGGGCCGGGCTGGGGGCTGACTGCGGGGTGTCCATCACCTGGAGGTGCACAGGGACGGCAGCCGGCCCTGGGCTCCCAGCTGGCCTTGTAAAACTTGAGTCATGGTGACAGAGTTCTTTCCATCATCGTCCGGGCGCACCTCCCCGGCTGCGTTACTGTTACTTAGCGCCGCCCTGCCACCGTCCATAAAGCACCTCGCTGCCGTTGTGTTTCATTTCTCACTCTCCTGAGGGTTGCTGCTCTCGTTCCCTGTCTGGAGGAGGGAGAGAGAGAGAGAGAGAGTGAGCAGGGGTGGGGGAGACAGAGAGAGAGATAGAGAGAGATCGAAGGGCTCTTTCCCAGGCTGCCAGCACCCCCTCCCGCCCCTGCGCAGGGTGGGTGCCCGGCCTCCCCTCTGCAGGCCCCGCCCGGCCTTGGCGGTGGCACCTGTCGCTGAGTGCGGCAGGGCGGGAAGACAGCGGCACCTGGCCCTCTCTCCCCACTGTTCTGCTCTATGACCGCGGGCAAATCTTTCCGTCTCTTTTGTGTGTCCTGAGCTATAAAAGGGACAAATTATGGTGGCCCCTTTATTCCTCCCAGCGACGCCATGCCAAATCTTTTGTCTTTCCCCCATGTGATAAATCTGAGAGACCAAATATGATCGTCGGAAAGAAAATTCACTGAGTTCCCAAGATAGTCGCAGTCTTCACTCTCCTGCCCTCCCAGGAACGGCCGTTGTCCTCTGGCCAGGCATCCGCGCCACTCTCTCGTCCGCTTCCTGAGTTCATCTTACGTCAGGTCCTTCCTCCACTCGGAACCCTCGGCGGTCCGAGTCCCACACAGAGCCAGGCTGGTCTTCAGAATGGCCCGGGCCCTCCACAACGGCCCCTGACCCCCGCTCCGCCCGGCCACACCTGGGCCAAGCCTCTGACGCCTGCTGCTTGTTATTTCCCAAAGCCACGTGGCTACTCCTGCATCTCCTGGCTCTTTTCTCCAATGTCACCTTCCCAGGGAGGGCGTCCCCGACCGTCCTTGGCACCCCTTGCTAGGGGTCACACGCACTCGTTGTGCCTGTCGCCCGGGCCAGACTGGGAACCCCTCGAGGGCTGGAGTTTTGCCACTTTACTCCTTGCTGTAACTCCCCAGTACCTTCCTCTATGCTTAGACCATAAATAGTTACTGAACAAATAAATATGTCTCTATTTTAGCAATAAATAATAATGGTAATAAGCATTTGTATTATAATTTGCAAAGCACTTTGAGAGCGAAACCCCTCAGCATTCACGTTTGCAGACACATTCGCCAATCACACATGCAAAGGGGGGGGGCACTTTATGTCCGCTGGGAGTTAACTTGTTTCCAAACCCCCAGGCCCACTCGTTGCCAATACGAGGGAACTTAGCACGTCACCCTCATCTCCCCGCTCTCAGGCTGACCCAGGGGGGCTGTGCTGGGTCCCCCACTGGGCCGCCCTGTCCTGTGCTGGTCGGACTGGGTGGAGAATGGACCTCGCCCCACCTCAGCTCTTGGGGATGCTTGTCCCGGGCAGGACCAGGTCCTCCCGTGCCAGGCTCGGCCGCCCACCCACAGCCGCCTTGGAGCCCCGCCGCGCACCAGGCAGGGACGTGCGTCCTGCCTCCTCAGCTTCCTTGTGTGCTCCACGCACTTTCAGATTGCCTCTGTCCTGTCTCCTGCCACACCCTGACTGATATGACGGCTCGGGGAGGGGGCGTTTCGTTGTGCCCAGCTTTAAGGCAAGATCAGAAGTGCGTGTGTGTGTGTGTGTGTGTGTGTGTGTGTGTGTGAGAGACAGGGATTGTGGCAGGGTCCTTGGGTGCCCCTGGGTGGAACTGGGCAGAACAGAAGGTGAGAGATGGAGCAGAAGATCCTGGGCTGAGAGGCACAGAGGAAAGGAAGAGGGTCCTCCAGGGCCCTCCATTGGGGGTCTCATCCCCAAGAGACTCCAAAGGGAGGCCAGGCGAGGTGGCCTGAGAGCCCAGAGTGAGGAACCTGAGCCTGGTGAGTTGCTGGCTGTGAGCTGAAGAGCAGCTGAGCCTTTTCCAAACCCCCAAGGCCTTGAAGGGGACACAGAGCTCTGCACTCTCTCCTGAGCGCTCCGTGTGTATGTAACTCAGTAACGGTGAAGCATCTGATAACGGGCTTTCTACCTCTTCCATCCAAGAGAACACAACACTGGGACTTTTTTTTTTTCTCAAAAAGACCAAAATAATTGAAAATAATAAAATGGTCAACAATCGGAAACAGGTTTACATTTGTTCAGTGAACTATTATCTGGCTACAGAAAAGGTTAATTATGAAGATAATGGTAGACGTGGAAAGTGTTTTGATGCATGTATATGTTAAAATGAATTAAAATGCTCTGTACTCTGATTACAGCTATATAAAAATAAATGCAAACTGATAAGAACTAGAAGGAAATATATAAAAAAATAAAAACAATTTTGGGGTTATAGTGATTGCATTAGTTAAGGTAATGCAGGCCACTGTAAGAGAAAAACTCTGAAATCTCAGTGGCTTCACACCCTGGATATAAATTGCTGACAATCAAATCCATTGCAGGTACAGAGGGACCCAGCTGCTCTCGGGCCTGGGAATCTCTGCCATTGGGCAGGTGGATCGAGAGCCACGCCCTAACCCTCTTTGGCCTGAAGGGGTCAGTCTTTATTTCCACTCACATTTGATTGGCCTAAATGGTCACATGGGCCCATTTCGATGCAGAGAGGGCTGGGAAATGTAGTCCTACAGCTTCCCAATAACAAGTCCACATATGGAGAGGAGCACCATACTTGAGTGTACTTTAAATAGTTCAGTAGTTTAATCATCTGTATCTGCCCCAGTGACATTTTTTTCTTTCAAGTTTTTTTTTTTTTT
>VSMD01110762.1:0-55877 GCA_008750895.1 Mirza zaza | reverse complement strand
TTTGAGACAGAGGCTCACTTTATTGCCCAGGCTAGAGTGAGTGCCGTGGCGTCAGCCTAGCTCACAGCAACCTCAAACTCCTGGGCTCAAGCAATCCTGCTGCCTCAGCCTCCCAAGTAGCTGGGACTACAGGCATGCGCCACCATGCCCAGCTAATTTTTTTTCTATATATATTAGTTGGCCAATTAATTTCTTTCGGTTTATAGTAGAGATGGGGTCTCGCTCTTGCTCAGGCTGGTCTCGAACTCCTGAGCTCAAACGATCCGCCCACCTCGGCCTCCCAGAGAGCTAGGATTACAGGCCTGAGCCACCGTGCCCGGCCAGGGCTGGCTCTTGACAGCCGCTGCCCCTTTGCATGCCCCAGCACCTGCTGCTGAGGCAGGGCCCATGACAAGAAGCCCTGAGCCATCCCCGGGACTCCCTCTTACCTTGAAGGTGACTCTACTCACAAAGGGACCTTTCTCTCTGTGTATATACCTGACTCGGGGCACAACCAGTAAGTCACATCTAACTGTCTTCCTAGAGTAGGGCACAATGGACAGAACACTGGAACATCCCTTGATTTTAGGGTCTCTGGTTAAGTGTGAACTTGGAGAGTAGCCTGGCATGCCTCATCCTGGCTCAAGCAGTGGTCACACTCATTGAAGTTATAGGGATGAGACACCAAATGAGATCACCTATTGGAAGCTCTCACCTTCTGCTCCTCTTTAGTTCACTGAGGACTGTAGCAGCTCTCTCATGGTTTTCCTCTCTACCACGAGAACTGCCAGTGTCACTGTCCATAGCCACCCCGCCTCAGGCAGCCATGGGCCATATCCTCGGCAAGACCGTCTTGTTCCTGAGCTCTGGGCTGCCAGCCTGGCCTCGTTATCCCATGACATGCTTTGTAGCTCCCTAGTTCCTCACGGCTGTTCTGTGTGCATTTGCTTTCTCACCCTCTGAGTTCCTTAACTCTGCTCTTGCCGACCTCTTCCCTAGTGAACGCCTGCTTCATAGTCTCCCTTCCCCTTGCCCTGTGCATGCTTTCCCCTCTCTGGTCTGTTTTCAGCTGCTGAGCAGCATTAGAGGAAATCACACTGTTGTCTGGGACTTGGAAATCCCTTTGCATAGCCCTGCTGCGTTCCCTGAGCCCCTCCAAGCTCGTACAGTTCTCTTCCTGCTCACGTCTTCCCTGCTCACATGCTCTTGGAGAAAATGCTCCTTGATTCTCCTTTACAAAGAAAGCTCTTTCAGCTCCTGCCCTCCTGTTATAAACTGTGTGTGGTAAGCTCCATTAATTTCCCACTTCCCTGCTTGAAACTCCCTCAGTTTCCAATGTGTATCAGTTAGGTTTAAGAATGGCCGAATATGACTAAGGAACCAAAAGTAACAGTGTCTTGAAACAGTTTATTTCCCCTTCAATTCAGTGAAGTTGGCTTCTACCACAGCACAACAGTTTGATCTGCCATCACTTGTGATATTCACCTTCAAAATCACCTTCTGGTCCAGGAGGCCTCCTGGGGCCACAGCCACAGCCACGATCTCTATTCCAGGCAGCAGGACGGCAGGAAGATGGGCTTGTTCCTCCATTGTAATGAGCTTCCCACGTGACACTTCTGCCTCCGTCTCGGTGGCTGGAGGCTTGTCATGTGTGCTGTCCTAGCTTGCAGGCAGGTGGGAAATGAAGACATTTTTCCAGGTAGCAATTCTCCCTAAGAACCAGGGTTCTACCAAGGAAGAAAGGGAGAGTAGGTGTCCACTGGGCAGCTAGCAGTGTTTGCCATCCTCCTCTCCCTCCACGTGCTTCCCCAAATTCTCACGCTCACTCTACAAGCTCCGATGGCACCCTAGCCCACACTGTGTGTCCTCTCGGTGGCCCCGCATCCGTGCTGCCAATGGTAGAATGCCACCCCCTCTTTGTTAATCCCCTCTGTTCTCTGGCTCACCATTCAGTCTTCTAGTAACGCTCCATCTTTGCAGCTTGTTATTTATAATTATGTCTGTTTCTCTTTTCTTTCTGTCTGCTCAAGAATGAGCTCCTTGAGGATGGAGACCCCATCGTATTTATCTTTGTAGCTGTACATACGGGGCCTGGCCCAAGTGCCCTCCCTGTAAATGTAGTAAACGTTGAATGAAGGCTTCTCTCTGAGCTCTTCTGACACAGTTCCAGGGTCTTGTGTTATGGATTTGAAAGAAACGAGGACATTGGCCTGTGAGCTAATGTCCTCCTCCTTCTCTGCCCTCACCAGGTTTATGGTATTTTCTATGCCACATCCTTTCTCGACCTCTACCGCAACCCGAAGAGCTTGACTACTTCACTCCACAACAAAACAGTCATTGTCAGCAGGGATGAGCAGTATTTGTTTCTGGTAAGTCTCCCATGCCAGGAGTCAAGAGGAGTTGTATATTTTAAGGAATCTCTTGAGTGTGGGCTCCTGAACTCAACCCAGGACCCAGGGAGCTGGGACATTTGAGTTCCAGGATTGACGTGTGTGATGCAAGGAAAGCTCCTTTTCTTTGTAAGCATCATCAGGCTCTTCCTTGAGATGCAGGATGAATTTATAACTTGGCAATTGGGTCATGGGTTAAATAAATCAATAGCTTTTGTCAGATTCCACTTTTGGGAATTTAGCCTACATACATTTACATGTATGATGAGATACATGGAAAAGAAATTTGGTATATTATTACTTGTGATAACAAAGGATTTGAAACATCTTAAATGTCTATCAAGAGAGGACTGGATAAAAATATTATGGGTTATATGTGCAGTGGAATACAAGACAGCCATCCAAAAGAAATATAGCAACTCTAAATGTACAGATATGGAAAAATCTATAAGCTATATTAAGTGAAAGAAGCTAGGAGAATAATATGTGTGCTTTTTTCTCAGTTATATAAAAAATATTTAAGAAAAATTGGCTACACTTATGCACACATGCAAAAAGTATGTATTTACACACACACACACAGACACATAGCTATGCTTACATGTGCATAGGGCATTTCTGGAAAGAAGCACAAAAAACTGTTACCAGTGGTACCTCTTGGAAAATAATCTGAGGTAGGTGGGGAATTATTTTATATTTTATGTTTTTTGTACTCATTGAGTTTTAATCGTGTCGCTATTTTGCGGAACAAATAGTAGTCAAGATTGCATAAGCCCACATGGTATTTTACTCCTACGCGTGTGCTTTGGCCCCAGGTCCGGGTGGTGGTGCCCTACCAAGGGCCGTCCTCTGACTACGTGGTGGTGAAGATGATCCCAGACAGCAGGCTCCCACCCCGGCACTTGCATGCGGTCCACACAGGCAAAACGTCAGCCGTCATCAAGTGGGAGTCGCCGTATGACTCTCCTGACCAGGACCTGGTGCGTGGGCGAGGCATGCGGCAGCCTTGTTTATGCCTAGCGTGGTTTGGGTGAGGTGGGTGGAAGGAGGTCCCACGATGCGGCAAGAAACACAGGCCTAGCGCTGGGAGCTCAGCAGGCCGTCTCTCCTCCATTTCCCTCTGGCCAAAGACAGGGTCCTTATAGGAACCTCTTCTTAGCCGGAACGTCTACACTATTCCTAGCTGCTGTGTCGGTTTGCCTTTCCTCTTTCTCTGCTGTTCACATTCCCTTCCCTGACCCTCTAAAACGGGGATCAGCAAACAAGTTGACCTGCAGGCCAACTCCAGCCTATCCCCTGTGGGTTTTGTTTTTTTTTTAAACAAAGTTTTATTTGAAACCAAGCCACACCTATTTGCTTACATATTATCTTTAACTGCTTTCGTGCAATGAACAGCAGAGTTGAATAGTTGTGGTGGAGACCATCTGGCCCTAAAAACCTAAAATATTTACTGTTTGGACCCTTGCAAAAAGTTTGGGGACGGCTGCTCTAATAATGGAAGGGGCATTGATCCTAGATCTCCCATTTTCCTGTGCTCTGGGTGCCTTTACCTCTGCCTCCTCCATGTCCCTCCATCCAGGGGTGGCTGGTTTTAAGCTTCTTCCTGATGATCGAGTCTCCTGTGCTTACTACATGCCCCTTTATATGTCCCCCTCTCCTCCAATTACACAAGAAGCAGTGTGGGAGAAAGTAAGCAGAACTTTGTGTCCTTAGAGCTAGGATTGAACGCTTTTTGTTCATTCTCGCTCCACTGACAACATCCGCTGTGGCCGTGGTGGGGAGAGACAGACGTTGAGTTCTGAATCTGGATGTGGCTTGTTCCAGCCTACCTGCTGTTGTCACGATAACTGTGGCCTTCCCTAGGGATTTTTTTGGGGGGGAGGGGTGGGGGGAATCTGATTGGTAATTCTGTGTGCAATTCTGTCAATGCATACTTGTTATAAGGCTGGGGCTGCTCTCCCCAAAGGCTTTACAAAGGATAGAGTCAGACTTTGGGGTTAAAAGTATTGTTGTTGTGGGTCACAGCCATTGATATCTTCCGTTGTCCACCATCGAACCGGAAGAAGTCCAGTTTCTGATTACCATTCAGAGGTTCTTTTTCCGGTCCTAGTTATATGCCATTGCAGTTAAAGACCTAATAAGAAAGACCGACAGGAGCTACAAAGTAAAATCCTGCAACAGTACAGTGGAATACACCCTTAACAAGTTGGAACCTGGAGGGAAATACCATGTCATTGTCCAGCTGGGGAACATGAGCAAAGATTCCAGCATAAAAATCACCACAGGTAAGCGGGAGACAGGTCGGAGGCCTCTCACACAGCCTGGTACTGCGAGACCTCCGGGCACGTGCTTTCCGTAGGAACTGCCCGGGAAGTGCAGACGCTGCCCTTCAGGATCCATCCAGGGGCAGAGCGGAGCAGGGTGCTGGTGTCTGGGCTGCAGTGTGGTGGCCAGGGCACAGTGGGCCTGGAGGACCCGCTTTTCTGTATTCTCTAAGTCGTTTTTACTCTCTTCTCCCTTAGCTAGTTTTGACGTTACCAGGGGAGAAGAGGAGGAATTCTCGAGAGAGTTAGGAAATAAAACTGGATATTTACCACTAAGGCTAAGCATTGCATCTGAGAACCTGGACTGAAGGTTCTCAATGGCTCGTTGTGACAATCTGACATGTTAGAAAGGAGACCAGTAACCGAGCAGTAGATTAAAGGGCAGTCAGGCTAAAGTTCAGAACAGGTAATAAGCTCAGTTACATGGATAGCAGCAGACGGTGTTGGGAGTTTGGGTACCGAAGGCTCAGCCCCACTTAGGCCTACAGTGGGAGCTGTGGGCCTGGGCCATATCCCGTTGTCACCACAGTGCCCTTTGTTCAGGCAGAACTCTTTATCCCATTTCGTTCCTTCCTCACCACCCTACTCCATGCCATTTGTTTTTGTTCTCCCTTGGGTCCAAGGGCTATTAAATTAGCTACGGTCCAAATTTCTTGGCTAAAGGTGTTATAACAACAAAGAGATGCCAATTAAAGAGTATCTACCATGTGCTAGGCTCTACTAAGCAGTATATGCGTTTTATTTCCTCCTTAACCCAGCCCTCCAAGGCTAGCATTATTTAATCTCTGTTTGAGGAACAAGAAAACAGAAGTTCAATGTGGATCCACTAACTGCATTCCATCTCATCCTTAATTTTCAGTTTCGCTATCAGCACCTGATGCCTTAAAAATCATAACAGAAAATGATCACGTTCTTCTGTTTTGGAAAAGTCTAGCTTTAAAGGAAAAGCATTTTAATGAAAGCAGGGTAAGTTCCTCCCCCGTTCTCAATGACTTTGGAAATTTAATTGAAATGCTACTTTAGAGATGAGCTCGTTAACAGCATGCTGGCATATATAGTGTAAAGAGAAAAAAAGAATAGGGCATAGAAGTGAACTTGAGAATTAAAGGACCGTTTTCTGTGGGATTGCTAATTAGCGAAATGTTTATACTGCCCATTAAAGAGGAGAATCTCTGCACTAAGCAGTTTTTAATCCTGAACTTGTCTTCCCCGAGGAAAGGGGAATGGGCTGGAGCCTTTGCTGTGCTTCCTGCAGCTGGCCTGGGGCTCTCGTGGTAACCCCGGAGCTCTGCCTTTTCTACAACCTCCAAGGGCCCCCACCTTTCCCGCACCCTCTGAGGGCTGGGCTGTGACTTCAGAACCAGGAGCTGAGCTGCACATTCCACCTGCACACTCCACCACTCGCTTTGCAGAGAGATGAGAGGGAGCAGGAAGCACTTGAAGATACTCTGTTGACTTACGAAGAACATCTTTGTTTTGTTTGGCCATTGGCAGGCCCATGCTGCATTCACAGCTGGAGATAGGGGAAGGAGAGCGGGACCTGGGAGTAGATTTGCCGGCCAAGGGTGGTCTTATTCTTGAGAGGAGCTGGGTTGGCCCCATCAACAGCAAAGCATTAGCTAAATAGGAGTGCAGTGAACCAGTGTGGCTACCTGGAGGTTCAGTGTAGGCAAAAAGCCAAGGACTCTAAATAGTCACCATGTAATTAATGCCAGAGGCAAACCTCAATTAAAATTTGTAAATTCTCAGCATTCACTCTAAGAATTTTCACAATTCTCACAATGGTGACATATATATCCTTAAATATAAAGAAAGCTTTCAAATCAATTCACAATAGAAATATTCTAATTTGGAAAAAGGTTCAGGTAACAGAGTAAAAAATTCCAGCCACAGTCAGTGAGCAAAAGGAAAAGTTCCAACTTCAGTAGTAATCTACAACAAAGATACGGCACTTTCACATTAAATTGGCAAGGTTTGGGGGGAAGAGTATTACCAGTGTGGATAATAGTTGGGGATATAAGCACTCTGGGAATATAAATTGGTTTTAACCTTCTGTAAGGCTTGTGGGTAATATGTATTGAAAACATTAAAAGTGTTCATACTCTTTGACCCAATAATTCTTCTAGGATTTTACCCTAAGAAAACAATGTGCACAAAGACTTTACGTACAATATTTATGATAGCAAGAAAGAAGAAACAACCCAAATGTCCAATAGATGAGGACTAGTTAAATAAGTTATGAGTGGTTGATGTTTGTGTGACTTATTTTCTTTATACCTTTATGTATTTTACAAATGTTGCACACCAAATTATATATTAGGTAGAAAATAGTAATTGTTAGTTTATTAAAAAAAAAATGCAGGGATGGGATTCTAGGCAGGTATTGGGCAGCCCAGTTTGGCAGCCAGTTGCCATTAGGGAATCCTTCCTCGGTGGCAAAAGCCCAGCTTTTAGGTTGGGGTTACAGATCAGCATTCCATTCTTAGTAGAAGGTTCTGGCATAAGCGTAGCATGTCTTTCTTCCCTCCTCCTGACTTGTGGTTTAGAGAATAGGCAGGTCAGTGGAATAGACCAGAGACCATGGTTATGCAAAGGGGCCCAATACATGGCTAGACATAAGGGATGGAGTCTTTTGGGGGGGGGCTGTGGGGGTGTTGGTGGCTTTGGCACTAGAATACTTGGGGATCAGCAGAGAAGTCAGGTTGTCAACCCTCATCTCAGCCAGCATCCCGGGTCAGGGCTGTCCCAAGTATGACTTTTCCCAGCACAGGAGTCCAAGACTCTCTGAGACAGTCTAGCTAAGAAGATTATTTCATCCTCCCCTCCAGTGAAAAGCCGCTGAGCCTGCCAAAGTGCTTCTGATTTCAAGGCCAGGTTGTTACAGGGCTGAGATCAGCGTAGGCAGAGCTAGAAAGTAGGCAGGCAGGAGGTGAGCCGGCTGCGACAGTCCTACAGATTGTTCTAAGGAGAAAGATCCTGGCTTTTGTAATTCCAAGTTCCCCTTTCTTAGTCCATTGCCGGAGTCCCCCATGGTCTGGATTTATTATTAGCCAAATTCCACTGCAGCAAACTGTTGCTGAATTATCCATATTCTTTGTGGCATTTAATACTGCCGGAGATGAGTGGACTCTTGACCAGAACTTTGTGTGGGAATTGGTTAAAGTGCCTTTCCTTAGGGCCACGGTTTTCATTTCCATGATGCAGCTCACAAGTGGGTGTGATAGTTATTTGAGACATTTTTGGGGATGGGAAAATTTCCATTTTCTGAATTCAGTATCTCTGTGTTAATGTAAAAAGAGCTAGTGAGAAACCCAAAGTGCTTCAGCATCTATAAAAGCCTGCAATAAGGAGCTCACATAAAGTTGGAAGCAGTAATAGCGGCTGTCAGGTTCCTTTTTCATCTTGCTGAGCAATCTCTTTTGTTTGTTTTCAGGGCTATGAAATACACATGTTTGATAGTGCCATGAATATCACAGCTTACCTTGGGAATACTACTGACAATTTCTTTAAAATTTCCAACCTGAAGATGGGTCATAATTATACTTTCACTGTCCAAGCAAGATGCCTTTTTGGCAGCCAGATCTGCGGGGAGCCTGCCGTCCTGCTGTTCGATGAGCTGGGGTCTGGTAAGTCGCCGTAGCTGCCAGTTTTTGTCTGCGGTTCTGGGAAAATCGCAAGAATATAGTATGATTTGATGACCATGTGTCTTTCTAAGACAGTTAAAATATTCTTTCAGCTCAAAAGAAAATCATTTATGTATCATTTAATCAGGTGCCGATTTATTTAACAAATACTTCCTGAACCAGGGGTGATACCAGGAGCTGGGAATACAAAGTAACCGTATTCTGAACTTAAAGCACAATAAAGGCAAGGTTTTGTTTAGAAAGGAGGTTCTAGGTTAACACGAGTTTTGTTGTTTGTATTTTCTGGGACTTCTCAGAACCTCTAACCTGGGATCCTCCAAGTCACTAGAGGATCTCCTTATGGTGCAATCACTGATTGTATAGCCCTCCCTGTTTCTTAGCTGTCGCCGTGGGACCAGCTTCGGGCCTGGATCTCTGTCCTGGGGACATTCAGAGATGTTGGTGTTGGAGCCGCGCTAGTGATACAGGAAAGGACCTTTCTGTTCATACAGAAAGTCTGCTTATATCGTAGTCGCTTGGCCAGGATTTCAACAAATGTTTTGCCACTGGTCTTTTTAGTTCCATTTACTCCCAGCCAAGAACTAACCAGTGCTGCAGCCAGAATCTTGTGTGAGAGCTGCTAAACGTTCCGGCACATAATGCTTCCCAGGGTGTGATCTCGTGCAGCGCTTATCCTTGGCACCCTGCTGAAAGAGGGAAACACTGCCTACCACCTCCCCCTGGGGAATCACAGTATTAATGTGTTAGAGGTTCTGGGAGGGTCCTACCGAAAAGCAAACAGCAAAATTCCTGTTGATCTAATGTTTCCTAAATAGAGCCCCATTTTTAGGCAAAGCCAATCAGCAACTTGTGAAACATACCGTGGGAAAACCTATCGTGAGGACCCCTAACAGCCACCTTTACGAACCCAGGGTTCTGGGCGGAAGGACTGAGACTCTTGGCTGCATCTTGCCCCTTGGTGTTGCCTGACCCCCTGGGAGTGGGACCGGGGCGGGAGCTCACTTAACTCTTGCTGCCTTCCCTGTGCTACCCTCCAGCCGAAGGCATTGCCTTGATTTACCACTGCATAGCCGGGATAGGTTGGGACACGTGAAATTAAGATTTTGCTGGAGTTTTCCTGGCAAGGAGAAAATGCAAGAAACTTAAATGCAGACATGAATATTGAATGGTTCAATTAGGCTCGTAAGACGAGGCTGCTTCCTCTCCCACCTTTATGTATCCCCGTCAGGATGAGACCCCAGGCAGCTGAGGAGCTTTCTGTGTGAGGCAGAGGCCTTGCCCGTGCCACCCCCTGTGCTGGGGAGCAACCTCCAGCCCGTTAAGGCTCTGCATGGACACCTGGACCAAGGAGAGGCCACTCTGCTTCCTTTGCTAACATCTGATTCCAAAGTGTCATTTTCCTGCTTCAAGTTCAGACTTTCCTCAGGGTTTTCAACATGAAAAGTGTACTCGTTTCAAAGAGACTGACTGGCCCCTACCCCGGCAGGGTGAGAGGTGGGGGATGGCTTGGCCCTAGAGCCCCAGTGGGACAAGTCTAGTAGTCAGTCGTCACAAAGCCAGTGTTTGTTGAAGACAATGGGAAGGGGGCATTGTTGTTAGGGTATAAACACCTAAATGGCTTTGCAAAGAGCTTTAAAAAAATGTTCAATGTACACAGAAACTTGTTTCTTTCTCTTTCTCTTTTTTTTTTTTTACTTAAGTAAAAAAACCTCATAAAACTTCATGAGCTGTTAAGTCAGTATTGTAGTAAGGGAATCTCGTTTGTATCACTTAATGGAGCTTCAGGTAATTGCAGTTCAGAGTGACTTTGGTGCCAAGTAGGGGGAAATAATTGCAATCTCGTTAATTAGTGGTCTGATTTCACATCCTCTTATGTAAGGGGAGCAAGTGGTCTTAAGTAATAATGCTAATGAAATCAATGTTGATACCCCAACAAAGGTCTCCCTTCCAAGAGATTATCTAAATAACCAACAAGGCAGTGATTAGGAGTCTAATGTAATTACCGTATTTGCATGCACAAGGCCCTTGGTCTCTCAGCTCGTGGCAAGTAGTTGGGAAACAATCAGGCATCACGCATGTGCGGGAGGAACGTGTCACACCAGACAGGCGGTTTGGGTGGCTGTTGCCAACTGCTAGCTGTTTTGGTAGGTGGAGGCTTGAGGGGTGGCCTGGTCCCTTCTCCTGCCCTCAGGTAGGCTTATCGACGAGAACTTTGCCTTGGCAGGTGGAGACGCGTCCTCGATTCAGGCTGCCAGGTCTACGGACGTCGCTGCCGTGGTGGTGCCCATCTTGTTCCTGATCCTGCTCAGCCTGGGGGTCGGGTTCGCCGTCCTGTACACCAAGCATCGGAGGCTGCAGAGCAGCTTCACTGCCTTTGCCAACAGCCACTACAGCTCCAGGCTGGGGTCAGCGATCTTCTCCTCGGGCGATGACCTGGGTAAGTGGGGCTGGGGGAGCTGGTTTCCTCCCAGGACAGACCCCCGCCTCCCCGAACCAAGCCAAGGGCCTGATTAGGAAACACCCACCTTCGGCTCATCTTTTGACACTAGGGAGTCATTCCTCAAGCAGTGATTTCACTGCTTCAGATTAAAGCTAGTCAGGCCCCATAGCTTTTAACTTTTAAGTTAAAAGTTTAAATTTTAAATTAAAATTCCGTGTTCTCAGTAGTGCAGTTCTGGCCTGAAGCAGGGAGTGGCTTTGTGGAAGAAATGATAGGAACTCGCCTTGCACGGAAAGGGTAGATAGGCCCTGAGCTTTGGGGACTCCTGACTCCTTTGTGGGGAAGTTCTCCAGAATGCCAACCTCTCTGTCCCCCTTCACAGACCCTCAGGTCTGACATCTCTGGAGACCCTAGTCAGGTCAAAAAGTGATGCCTCCCAATCCGCTTCTATTGAAAGAGGCCCTTTCCCTCTTACTGTTTCTGTCTTTTTTTTTTTTTGAGACAGAGTCTCGCTCTGTCACCTGGGCTAGAGTGCTGTGGCATCAGCCTCACTCACAGCAACCTCAGACTCCTGGTCTCAAGTAATCCTCCTGCCTCAGCCTCCTGAGTAGCTGGGACTACAGGCATGTGCCACTATGCCCAGCTAATTTTTTCTACTTTAGTTGTCCAGCTAATTTTTTTTTTGGTAGAGGCAGGATCTTATTCTTGCTGAGGCTGGTCTTAAATTCCTGACCTGAAGGCATCCTCCCATCTCGGCCTCCCAGAGTGCTAGGATTACAGGCGTGAGCCACCGCGCCCGGCCCCCTCTTACTGTTTCTCTTTCCAGTCGCTGATGTAACCTCATCTGCCATTCCTTTATGGATTGGTAAGACATAGCAAGGGAAAAAGAAAGAAATTTCCCTTTTTGAAGTCTTTAAAGGCAGTAATTCCTAAACAGTGATAGAGCTAGTATACCATGTAATAAAGTAGGTGTGTTGAAAGGCTTCCCCAAGCTCAAGACTGCTTGAGTGTGGTTTATGTTTATTTTTTCTGTAAACTAGTCATAATTAATTATTCTGTGTTTATAGAGACATGTATGCGTTCCCATCCACTGATTATATGATATTAGCTCTGCTGCCTTTCCTTCCCAGTTTCCTTTCTTGTTTAATAAGCAAGTACTTGGACTGCCTTGCATGAATGGGGTCACTTCTTTGCTTCTGCTGTTGGGACCAAAGAATTCAACCTGCCATGGTGCCATGCAGTAATCCCTGAATGCGGATTGGGGCTCAGTTGCATAGGATTATAGCAGGAGTCACAGGGGGACAGAAATTAGGGAAGCTGTCCTCAAAATACTTAAACCCCTCCAAGATCCTTTTCCTCAAGCAGTTTGGTTCAGAAGAGAAAGCAGACAGTGGCATTCACTATGCTAAGTAGAGTGTAGATAACTGAAATTGCAGAAGCCAAATCACCTATTGAGCTTTTGGGTAGATAATGAGATTCTTTTTTCTAAAAGCTTTACTTTCCTTATTTGGCTAAGTTCAAACTACCATTAAAATAAGCTTGGGCATCCATGGATGGGGAGGAGGTGACCAGGGTTGGCAGAGGGAAGCTGGGCTGGGTTTTGGAACTGATGGTCGTACCTGGCTGGCTGTGGTGTTGACTTTCCCAGTTGGAGGGTTGCAATAGGATTGGAGGGGGTGGGCAGAGCGGTGGGACGTGGGGCCAGGTAAAAGTGCTAGAACTCACCAAGGCCTGACTGTTTTGTCTTTAGGGGAGGATGATGAAGATGCTCCTATGATAACTGGATTTTCAGACGACGTCCCCATGGTGATAGCCTGAAAGAGCTTTCCTCACTAGAAACCAAATGGTGTAAATATTTTATTTGATAAAGATAGTTGATGGTTTATTTTAAAAGATGCACTTTGAGTTGCAATATGTTATTTTTATATGGGCCAAAAACAAAAACGAAAAAAAAAAAAAGAAAGGAATGAATAAACTTTGTAGTAATCAACTGTGAACTTCAAACCAGGTTGATTTTAGTAACCAAATTGCTTTGATTTGACATTAATGTAGTCTTACAGGGCTGTGCTTGCTGGGCATGCTTTTAAGTCTGTGAGATAATTTTGGCTCAGTAAATTGGCCATTCTTTTTATTTTTCTAAGACACAGAAATGTATTTAATAAAAACCTCAAGAGAGAGTGATGGGTTGGAATCCCTTCTCCTTGAAAGTGTGCTAAAATTTTAAGTTTTGTTTGGCTTTGGTTTATATGAAAGTGTTTGGGTGTATTATGGGGGAAGGTTCTTTTATGTTTTTGTGTTAATTTATTGGGACTCTGTATAAGGCCAGACTTCAGTGTCATCAGACACCACATGTGTTACGAGCCCCTCACCCCTAGGGTTAGGGGCGAGGAAAGAAGCATTTTGGTTGCCATTCCAGAAGTAATCCGTTTTTATTCACTTGTGTGTCATGAGATGGTCTTTGGCAGGAGAGAGCACTGAGTCATGCTGGATTTTAGTTAGACAGAGCCACAGCCTGGGGAGCCCTGCAAGCCAACAGCTTCCGCTCTTAATAATTGGTGGAATTTTACTGTATATGCCTCTGCCTCTGTACAAGATGTAGCGTTGAAAGCTACAAAATAATAACACTGCTTTGTTATACACTGGTTTCATTGTCATTGCAAAAAATCACCCTGGTTGTGGGAGAGAGTTCTAGATCTATGCCATGATAGATAACACTGGCAAATATAGCATGTAATTTTTCCATTTTCCATTTTTTTTGTTTTTGCTTACCACTGAAGAATCTCGAATGTAAAATTTTGTATTTGGGTTGAAGTGGCCACTTACTGTCCTTAAAAGTCCATGCTGATACATGCAGTCATTTTGAATTGGGTCAGTGCCTTCTCTTTTTGTTTCTTTTCTTCCAGCTCCCTCGCCTGTGCCCCTACCCAGTCTAACAAGAAAGTGCTCTACACTCTCACAGAGATAGAAGAGATCTAAAAGTTTGAGACCACTCCATCCCATTAACAATAGCCGCAAACATGAGGGTTTGTTCATTTATTCTCTTTGTAAAACAAACTGCTTTTTTTTCCTTCTGCTTCTAAAATGCCACCCCTGTATTCCAATCATGGCCACTTGATAGTTATGTAGACTCCAACTGGGCTGATGCCCACCCTTTAGACGTAGTGTAATAGTCCCCAATGTGTAGCGTTGTTGTGACTTGTACTGTATGAGCCTCACTGCACAATTTCCTCCCCGCAAGAAGCAGTGGGCTCTGGGAATATTCCAAAGTCATGCCTCTAAACATGTGTCCTTTATATGCAAGCTTTGTAAAACCCCATGACACCTTAGATGCAACATATCACCTTCCCATAAGTGTCTGGTATCATTCTTGGGTGATAACATAGTTACATTCTACCTAGGGATTGTTTGGAAAACACAGAGCTAATTAAATGTTTTAGTTTTTAAAATGTTTGTTTTTGTGTTTTTTAGGTGAGGAATATTTTAAACTGTAGACATTTAGTGTGCCATATAGGTAGGGCTGTACTTCATTTTAACAAGTGGTGGTAATCATGAGCTTTCTTCCAGCATATTTTCTCTTTCCTATCGTTCTCCTTTTTTATTTTTTTAAAGACTGGAATTTCTTTGGCTTTATCTTTTCTTATCCTGGAGTCTTGCTCAAGCCTCCAAGCCCTACCACCTCTCCTTTAATAAGCTCTTTAAGTAGCTGAAAGATTAACAATCTGGTGGGAGGCAAGTCATTTAATTGAACCACTAGAAAGTGTATTTTCTTCTTTTCTTTCTCTGCCAACTTCTTGGTGGCATTTGTAAAAGCTATGATATAAAAGGCTCTGAGATGTTATTTTCAATTATTCCATAGGCAAGCCTTTTTACAGAGCATATGTCTCCAGTTGGCAGCTTGAGATATTTCGAGCATCTACTTCTAGTTACCAGTGCCTCCCAATGCTTAGTACACAGTACTGTATAGACTGGCCATCACCCTTCTCCCTGGAAAATGCCACTGTGCTGTTTGAAAAAAAAGCAGCCTTTTAGGGCTAGAGTATTTTATATAAACAGAAGAGCTAAGTTCCTGAAGACTAAGCTAGATAGTTGCAGCTATGTGTAAATTGTATATTTTTATGAACTTTTGAAGCACGCACTCCTATTTCCCTCTGCATAGCTTTGTGGGGATTTGATGTATATATGCTGTCTGCAAGAGTACAGAGGTTGGAGTGACAAGAGGAAATGAAAACAAATATTTTATGCAGCCTTTGAAGATGACCAGATAACTATCTTCACTGTGACCAGTTGGAGCCCCTGGTTGCTTGTGAAGAAGGGGCTTTTGTACCTTGATGGAGATGTTACTTTGAAAGTTTACACTGTGCAGGGAGAAGGTCGTCTTCTCTCCCAGAATACATTAGAATGTCAGATGCCTGCAGCCATGTGGACCACGATGGGCTACCAAAACCTGGTGGGCAGGGGGATTGTGTGAGTTTTCTCTGGAAGCTGATTTTGCCCTTGGGTGTATAGAGCCTTATGAGACATGGGTCCATGTGGGTATAGTGACAGAGAGTGGAGTTTTACGGAGGATTCCAGGAAGAGGCCATGTCTATGATGCCTGTTTCCAGACAGGTGAGAAGCTCTAGTAACTACTGGCCATCTTGGCAAGCTGGGTAAATAGTTATGATTCTGGGTAACTGGTTAAAACTTCTGACTTTTGGAAGAGTGGTTCTTGGGGTTCTGTCTCTGGTGGTATCACTAGGGATGTTCGGAGGAGGGACACGCAGCTACGTGCTCTCCCCTGCCCGTCATGTGTGGCCACTAGATTAAGCTATACTCAACTATTTAGGGAATGTGACCCTTTTGAAAGCAGTGGCCATTTTCGGGGGAATTGGGAGAGCAATATAGTAGGATGAGCCTGTATAAATAAGCGCCCATTTCTGCCTGGGGGGTCCTGCCTTCAGATACCTGCCCAGGGGTCACTCCAGCTGATAAGATTGTTTTCCCAGTACTGTCTTCGGGAGCAGAAACCCTGTGCTGTCAGGTTTGGTTAGTCCCTTTCCCACTAGGGGTCATAGTGAATCCCCGAGAATTCTCTTCCTTCAGCAGACAGTTGGGGGAAACCCAAAGAGAAGGGATCCATTAGTAGAACCAAACTGAAAACCACCCCCGTATTGATTTTAGCAATTGACTCTAAAGCTCTTTGCAGAATCTTGTGTTGGGACTGTATCTTGACATTCTTAATGATGTTATTTTTCTGAACTGGAGTGTGTGCTGCCTTTCAGGTACAATTTTTGTGTAATAAAAGCCAGTGCATTAAGTTTATATAGACTACTTTCTATGCAAGACTGAGATATGGAATAGATAGCAAGAGATATGTACTGCTGGGTACCCGGACAATACGTTTGTTTTCAGAAGGAGTACCACCACCGAACATGGGTTGAGGGAGGATAGATTACACATATGTTTCTGCCCACTAATTTTGAGCAGCCATATTATGAATTAAATCATCAGAGCCAAGTAATAACCCAAGAATGGTATTAGTTTCATGTGTAATAGCTCAAATGGAACAAGCATGAATGCCGAAGTGGAACATTATCCTCAGATATTCCATGTCACTTCTCATTTAAAGACTCTTGTTATGAATTATTAGAAACTTTAGGCAAAAATCAAAAGTATTTGCAGCAAAATAAAGGCCTATTTTGCTCTTATTTAAAGTGAAACACTGTATACTTGTTTCTCTCCAAAGTGATATTAGGTATTTATAATTTCAATTGCCTGGATAAGTTTCCAAGTCACTGATTTCTGCTGAAGATTTTACTATATTGTTGCATAATTTTAAGGTAATTTTTGTCTCGATGTCAACTTTTTTCACTGAATAAAAATTTAACTGGGTCAAGAAAACGTCTATTTGAAAATCCACTCTCTACGTGTGTCTTGAGTTGTTCTTCTGAGTGCAATAAAGATGGCTAACATAGTCTCCAGACACCATTTGACTCGTCCATTTTAAAAGGGTGTTTATTTCATAGATGAGAGAACACTAAGACCTGGAATAATTTTGTTATTAACAGGCTGGTCTCAGACGGTGGATCCTTGAAGAACACGCTGTCGTTGTGTTGGCTGAGGAGGGGGAGACGTGACGGCTGTTGGAAGTAAATAGAATTATTCCATAGGGGCAACAACTAAAGTGGCTCCCTTAAAGCTGTAACTGCATTTGCTAAGAGACAGTTTGCTAAGAAGGCAATTTTCAAATCTAAGAGAAGAAAGCACAGCAGCGTAGATGAGCCATGTGTCTAAGAGCACTTTCAGGAGGCTTCTGTAGACAGGTCTTGTGAAGAGTGTCGCACCTGGGCAGGTGCATGGCAAATGGACAGGATTGCAGGGTGTGGAGCTGGGGTAGGGGGTGGCAAGTTTTTAATTCCCCTCTCCCCCCCCCCCCCCCCCCCCCCCCCCGAGACAGAGTCTCACTCTGTTGCCCGGGCTAGTGTGCCATGGTGTCAACCTAGCTCACAGCAACCTCAAACTCCTGGGCTCAGGCAATCCTCCTGTCTCAGCCTCCCGAGTAGCTGGGACTACAGGCATGCGCCACCATGCCCAGCTGATTTTTTCTATATATATTTTTAGTTGGCCCACTAATTTCTTTCTATTTTTAGTAGAGATGGGGTCTCACTGTTGCTCATGCTGGTCTTGAACTGACCTTGAGCGATCCTTCGGCCTCGGCCTCTCAGAGTGCTAGGATTACAGGCATGAGCCACCACGCCCGGCTGAGGTTTTTAAAATTTTAAGAGATCTGATTATGCAACTTTTGCTTAGATATTGAGCCAAAGAAAAACCTTGAAGTATTATCATCCAGTTTCATGGAAAAGGAAAAGAGGCGCAGAGGGGTTAAGTAATTTGCTCATGGGACACCAGAGAGTAGACAGCAAAACTAGCTTTTAAACCCAGGTATTTCTGGTCCCAGATCCTGTTCCAAATCACTGTGCCATGCTGCCTCACGTCACCATTCAGTGTCAGAACATGTCATGCCAACACACTGCACCAAGCAGAATCCCCAGGGGAGACCGGCCACCTGGATGAATCTACCTGGTCATGGCTGAGCCCTTAGGTTTTCAGGCTCAGATAATGTTTGTGAGTGCAGGATAGTGAATTCGTCTCTCGTGGCCAAACTCACCTTAGCCGAGCTCAGGAGACTGGTGTGTAGCATCATGCACGTTTATTAAGTCACCCTGGGAAAGAGTCCTGTCACAACATCAGCACCACCTGTGCATTCTCCACCGGTGGGGAGATCTACCCAGGGAGCCCGTTGCAGCTAGAAGGTTGCTTGGTGAGCAGGGGTGAAGAATAAAAACAGTAGGAGGGGTCTGGGCTAGGGTAGTGGTTGCCCAATAAATAGAGAATGAATGAGCCGATATTTGACACTCCACAGCAGGAATAATGTACTCCCTATGAACTAAGCATTGAGACCTTCAGGTTAAATTTCCCTGTATCCATTTCTATTTCAGAAGGTCTTGCCAGTGGGGCTAATATTTGAAGTCCATTCACCGCAGTTCCCCTGGCCTGGGCTTGGGCATTGCTCGTATTGGCCGCTCTGACTCATTTTTTTCTCTGTGTTGTTGAGCAAACCCTCCCTGTCACCAAAAAACATTCTGGAGCTAATATTAATGCAGTCAGACTGGGCTACAATAGAATCTTCCTGGTTCGAGAACTCTTGTATCTGTCAGATTATTCTATTTATTATGTGTTGATTTTAAAGTGTCTATGGGAGGAGCTTTCTTGAGTCCTAGGAGGTACCTCAGTGTAGCTCCCAAATTCTGACTACACCTTGTCAGCTCTGATTAGCTGGCTCCCTGGCCCACAGCAAATTAAAAATGGGTTGAAGCAGCTAAAAGCAAATACCCTGAAAGCAGAGAGTAACCTTAGAGTTCGACTGCTGTAAAATCTATGTTAGAGATAGAGGAACCCCAAAGAATGCAATTCATTGGGGCCACTTAGCATAGGGCCAGAGTCCTGTAATTAAGGAGCCTTTCAGATTAGAATAATTATAGTTCCTTCTATTGAGCCCTTGTTCTTTGCTAGTCACTGTGCTAAATTCTATATAAATTTTTTTTTGAATTCTAAAAGTGATCCTATGATTTGGATATTAATTTTTGAAAAAAATAAGTCTTAAGAAAGGTTGAGTAACTTCTCCAAGGTCTCGCATAAGTGGCAGAGTCGAAATAATCTAGATTCATTGTATCCTTAAACTGCTGCTCTGAACTGGCATGGTGTTTTGCCCTGTCAGTGTAATATTAGAGATCTGTAATAATGGTACTGTCTAGAAATTCCAAGGATACAGGTAATACATTTTTAAAGGATTCTCACTAGAAAGATTAAAAACAATGTTTGGAGACATAAAGAAGTGTACTTAGATTTTTTTGCCAAGTCATTTATGTGGAACACAATATTCCCAACTGATGGTAGCTCAATGAAGCCTTTATTCATTTATTTATTTTATTATTATTGTTATTATTATTGAGACAGAGTCTTGCTCTGTCATCCAGGCTAGACTGCCGTGGCATCAGTCTAGCTCACAGCAATCTCCAGCTCCTGGACTCAAGTGATGCTCCTGCCTCAGCCTCCTGAGTAGCTGGGACTACAGGCACACCACCGCACCTAGCTAATTTTTCTATTTTTAGTAGAGATGGGGTCTCACTCTTGCTCAGGCTGGCTTTTTTTTTTAACTGGAAAATGTTTTTGCAAAGAATTCAGTAATTAGGAACACTGAGGATTCTTTTGGTCTGCAACAAACGCAGGTAGATTTTATCAAAATCCTTTGCATATTGGGAAAAGAATGTTTAGCACACATTTTATTCATATATATATACACACACACACACACACACACACACACAGTGAGGCAAGTCATTGCAGCATGTTCTGTTAGGGTGATAATTGGGTTAGCATGAGACCATCAGGGTCCTGGCAAAAGGAGGTGGCTGCCATTCTTTTCATCCGACCCCAACTGGCTTTGATGCTAGTGCCCCATAATTTTTTAAAAAGATTGTGTCTAGGGTAATTTGAGCTTCCAACAATTTACAGAACAATGATAGTATGCTTTAAAAAGTGCTAATGTTAACAATTGTAATGTTGCAACCCTCTTTAAGGCCAAAATGACAATTGGCAATGTTTGCGAATATTTGTATGAAAACAATGACATTTCATACTTAAAACTCAGCATCGGCAAACTTTGAGGAAGAAAAAAGACTCAGATTTAAATGTAAATCATCCTTTTATGAAATTTGCCCTTTGGTTGTACACCAATCTGTAAAGCCTTCAAGATCGATCAAACAAAGAAGTTTCATAATTAAAACTTATTTTTCAACCTTTCTCTAGCAAAGGCAGAACGTATTAATTATCCAGGGATTGATCAAGCCCTAGATGGTGCAGAACTGTCTGGGGGGTGTTTGTGTGCCTGTGTTTTATGGGGTTCTTCATAGGCAGTAGAAGAACAACACAAGAACTTCACACTTTTGGCTTCATGAACACACCTTATTTTGGACCCCAAACAACTTGACTGCTCCGTAGAATTAGCACCTTCAAAGGAGGAAGTTTTATCCATATCGAGGTGAGTCAAGGGAATACATTTAAGACTGTAGACAATTCTCCCAAAAGGTGGTCCAAAAATATTTTGAGTGATGGCAGTACTGCAGCAATAAGTAGTGACAGCAGATATGTAATTGCTACATGTCAAATACTATTCTGAGAGCTTGTTATATATTAACTCATTTAATCCTCACAACAGCCCTAAAGGTTATTATTATTCTCATACCTAAAGAAGCTGAAGCACAGAAAGGTTAAGAAGTTCACCCAAGGTCACAAGAGCTAATAAGTGGCAGACGTGTGATTTGAACGCAGGTACCTTGGCTCCAGAAAATATGCCTTCAGTTACTTCATAGTGTGGCCCCTCCAAGTGACCCTTTTCATAGGGTGCATACATCAAGAGTTTCTTTTAACCAGCCAGTTTACCTTTTTAAATACAGTGATGTTCTTTTGGGGGGATTATAAAAGGAAGTTGTATTCATTATAGAAATTTGGGGCAAAACACCCAGAAGAAAATGAGATATCCAGGTAATCCCAGAGATAACCACTGTTAACATCTGGTGAGCATCTGATATGGTTTACCTGTTTGGTCCTTCCAAATCTCATGTGGAAATTTGATCCCTGGCATTGGATGTGGGGCCTGGTGGGAGGTGTTTTGGTCACAAGGGCAGATCCCTCATGAATGGCTTGGTGTCCTCCCGGGTATAATGAGTGAGTTCTTACTTTATTAGTTCACACGAGAGAGCTGGTTGTTCCAAGGAGCCTGGCACTATGTCCTTTCTCTCTTGCTCGCTCTCACCATGTGACACGCCTGCTTCTCCTTTGCCTTCCACCTTGATTGGAAGCTCCCCAAAACCCTCACCAGAAGCAGGTGCTGGTGCTATGCTTCCTGTACAGCCTGCAGAACCGTGAGCCAAATAAACCACATTTCTTTATCAACTATCCGGCGTCAGGTATTTTATTTATGACAACACAAAACAGACTAACACAGCGTCCTTCTATCACTTTATTCTATAATAGGAGCAATTGCATCGTCCTTCTATCACTTTATTCTATATGAGGAGCAATCTCATCTGCGTACAGTTAGGTTGTTGTAAATAGGACTAAGTGCACGCGGAGGAGTGTCCAAATCTCTTGTCAGTTCTCTTCGGTCTTGATTCCAACTACAAAGGCAAGTATGGATTCAGATATCAGAAGCAGAGCAGTATCTTTTTCCCTGTAAGCAGTTTTGATACAGACTTACTTTGAAGACACAGTGGAACTAGGGGATTGTCACCATGCCACCAGCTGCATCTCTCTCTGTCCTATCATTCCAGTCAAGTACTTGAGTCGTTTTCCACACTAATGGAGCTCACGGGAGGATTCATTTGAGTCACCTGTTACCTCTGGCTCACCAGGTTTTCCTTATTCAGACTTTTGCTGCTTGGAAGATGGGAGAAGCAGCTATCAGTACATCCCTCCAAAGGAAGTAGGCAGCATAAGTAGGCACAAGAGAACATAAGCAGCAGATGGGTTGCTGACATAGCTGTCAAATACAGCATGCTCAGTACAAAAGGAACCTGGCTGGCCAACGGGGGTGTGTCTGAACTCTAGGAAGAGAAGGTGATGTCTAAAGTCTGCTAAAGGCTGGGTGGTGGGACCGGTTTGCACATGTGGATGTGATGGGGAGGGAAAAAGAGAAGGAGTTGGAAGGAGCTTTGAAGGTATTTAGTGTTGGATCGTGAATACTTCCTCCATTTCAACTGGGAACGGAAATGCATTAAATGGCAAAACAGTTTTCCTAAGTATTAAATTGCAGCACAAGGATATTACAGAGATTATTATGCCAGAGCTAGAGGATATAAAGTGTGGATTCTATGTGAATAGACGCTAAAGCCCCTATTGAAATCTGTTGTACATGTCTGCAGTCTGTAGGATAGAGAGGCATCAAGTAGTGGAAAGAGAATCGTGAGGACTGAGTAGTTTCTGGAGAAATTCACAATTAATTTCAGGTCTCAGGCTCTAACTGATAAGATTCAAAACCCCCTGGTCAGTAGGGCACCTGATGCATGCATCCAGTATTAACATTTGTTCAAGAAATCCCTCACTTCCGCTGTATCTAGTCCTACATTAGACACTGGGAATATAATACAGCATAGGGCAGGTGTCATTCTTGCTCTCTAGAGCAACATATAATAACAACTCGGCATTGAGAGGTCATTTTGCGTCTCGTAAACGATTTTATACAAGAGGAAATGGAGATTAAGGATGTTAAATGACTTTCCCAAGAGCTCAGCTAATCAGCTAATCAGTTTAATCCTAAGACCCTGAAGTGAAACCTGGGCCTGTGCATCCTGTGATTCTGTTGGGGTGAGGTCTTAGGCTCCAGTTTGATTTCCAGCATAAGCCACAGCCTCCAACTCAGCTTCTCAGAGAAACTCTTTGTTGGGGTGGAAGAGTTGTGTTGTTGGCTACTTACCCAGATTTTATCAATAACATGACATCTTGTTTCCTTTGGCCATTGTTTTTTACACATAGACTTCCTCGAATGGAAGGAGGGATGAATGGAAGAATCCCAGTACCCAAATACTACTGTATAACCTAACACTATTCTGTTATTTTATACTAGGGAAATGAAAGCTGATTGTAATGATCTCCGCAAAAGTAGCCAATCTTTTTCTTTTTTTCATTTACAAAACACACATAGAAAATACAGTTTTCATAACCCACCTTTTAAGGTTTTGCCAGGATTTTTCAGTTCCCGTTTTTAGTGGAGCATATATTATATGTCCATCTTACCCATTTCACTCTGAACTCTACAGTAGAGTTCATACTGAAAATGAGCCTCTAAAACATAAATTAACAAGTTGATTTTCCTTCTTGTTCTGAACCTCATAGGTGGGATTCCTTCTCCCTGCCTCATCCTTTCCACAGCCCTGGAAACAATGGTGCAAACAGCTGTATCCTATACCCATCTGGCTGTAGGTTGATGTGAACATAGCATCATACTCCAAAGAACCATGTAAGAGCAGGGGATGGAGTCCTTCCCTGGATGCTTCTGCCCTCTCAGCTTCTATAATAGGGTTACCAGCAGGATGGAAAGTGAAAAATGCATCCTTGAGTCCAGGCTAGGCTAGCTTCTTACCACGTGCCATTATTATTATTATTATTTTTTTTAGACAGAGTCTCACTTTTTTCCCGGGCTAGAGTGCCATGGCGTCAGCCTAGCTCACAGCAACCTCAAACTCCTGGGCTCAAGCAATCCTCCTGCCTCAGCCTTCCAAGTAGCTGAGACTACAGGCATGCGCCACAATGCCCAGCTAATGTTTTCTATATATTTTTAGTTGGCCAATTAATTTCTTTCTATTTTTAGTAGAGACGGGGTCTCGCCCTTGCTCAGGCTGGTTTCAAACTCCTGACCTTGAGTGATCCTCCCGCCTCAGTCTCCCAGAGTGCTAGGATTACAGGTATGAGCCACTGCGCCCAGCCACTGTGTGCCATTCTTCATTTAAAAAGTAGCTCTCTCCTGCTAATCTCCCAGGTTGGGCTGCATGAAAGAATGACATATACATGTGGCCAGAGGTATGATGTGGTTTATTACCAAAGCAAATCACATGGGAGGACTCATTAGAAAATGTTTTGATTGTAGAGATCCATGATGATTGGAACCTTTTGATGGGAAATTCATTTTACCTTCTTACCTGGTAAAAATTCCCTTAACTTTTATTTTGGATGGCAAAATTAAGTTCTCTAAAATTAAAGAGCACATTGTCTACTTCTTTTCTATCACTGACACTACATTACCCTGAATTTAAGATTATTTTGGAAATGCTTTTTGGGTGTATGGATGGATGAGCAGATAATCTCTGCCATTTGTTGAAGACCAGATGTGTCTGGCACTGCCCTATCCTTTAATATGAAAATTCCTTTGAAGTAAAAATACAATCATCTCATTGTACATAGACAATTAAGCTAGTTTTGAGCCCAGGTCTATCTGACCCAGAGGTTAATCCCATTGTGCTGGGGAGTAGATGGTCTGATTTATGGAATCAATGTTTGCTTTTTGAATGTTTTCTGTGTTCAGAGCCCTGGGTGTTCCAGGGGTAGATATTAAGTCATTAAGTATGAAATGTCTGGTTTCGAATAAAAAATGTAGCTTATTATATTTCAAACAAGAAGCAGTACAATTAATCCAACTATGCACCTAAACTATTGACACAGTTTTGCCATCTCAACTGTAGCTTGTTTATGCCAGCAGTGAAGAACCATGGAGAGCAAGTGGCAATGAAATCACTAAAGGTGTTTTCCACAGCTTGTTGAGAATTGAATATTTGTCCTTGCAACAAGCAGTCCAAAGCCTGGAAGAAGTAGTAGTCAGTTGGCGCAAGGTCTGGTGAATACAGTGGATGACAGAGAGTTTCCAAGACCAGCCTCTATAGTGTGAGCATTGTTTGTGCGACATGTGGTCGAACGCTGTCTTGCAAGAGGATTGGTCTGTCTTTGTTGACCAGTCTAGGTTGCTTAATCACAAGTTTCCTCATCATTTCGTCCAATTTGTGGCAGTAGACATCCTCTGTAATGGACTGACCAGGTTTCATGAAGCTGTAGTGGATAATATGAGTGCTAGACCACCAAATAGACATCATTAGCTTCTTTTGATGAATATTTGGTTTTGGACTGTGTTTCAGCACTTCATCTTTATCCAAATATTGTGTCAAATGCTTGCGGTTGTCAAAAAGAATCCAGTTTTCATCACAAATAACATTACGGTGTAGAAATGGTTCACCTTTATGTTGTGACAGCAAGGTAAGGAAAGCTTTGAGATGATTTCTCTTCTGACATTCATTTAATTCATGTGAAACCCATCTATCCAGATTCTTTACCTTGCTGATTTGTTTCAAATGGTCCAATATGGTTGGAATAGTAACATCAAACCTTGCTGCTGCTAATTCACCCATAAGTTGAGATGGATTCGCTTCTACTACAGCTTTCAGCTCATCATTATCCACCTTGGTCTCAGGTTGCCCACACAGCTCATTTTCAAGATTAAAATCAGAATGGAACTTCTCAAACCATACTGTGTGTTCTTTGGCCACATCCTTCCCAAACATTTCATCGCTATTTCGAGCTGTAGACGCTACATTGGTTCCACAACGGAACTCATATTCGAAAATAACACACATTTTTGACTCAACCACAGTTTCACAAAAATTGCTCTAAAAAAATTGAAAGATAATCACAAGCCAAAAACGTCTGAAAGACTGAAGATGTACCTTCACAATAAACATAAAACAAGAAGTGTCAAAGTGAAATGTCAGAGATATCAAATGTCAAAACTTAGTACTTAAGGAAATCAGACATTTCATACTTAATAATCTAACAGGCGAAGACAGAACAATTATGTCTTGCAGGAGATAGCAAGACATGGAATGGTGAGTCCAGAGATTTATGTGACTTTCCTATCTCCTTGTATTAGTCACTAGGGTAGAACCAGTAGGATATATATTTTTTCATAAGGAATTGGCTCACAAAACTATAGAGGCTAAGAAGTTCCACAGTCTACTGCTTGTAAGCTGCAGACCCAAGAAAGCTGGTGCTGTAATTTATTCCAAAGGATGAGAAACACGGGAGCTGATGGTGTAACTCCCAGCCCGAGGGCCAGAGAAGATGAGATGACCCAGCTCAAGCAGGCAAATTCCTCGTTTCTCCACCATTCTATGAGTAGATGCTCTACTGATTCAAATGGAAACACCCTCACAGACACACCCTGAAATAACGTTTAATCTGGCACCAGACAGTCAAGTTGACACCTAACATTAACCATCACATTCCTCATTTGAGCATGATAGACACAGATACACATACAGGCACAGAGAGGTTAATCTCTTTTATTTAGCTATATGATCTTTAATATTTCTTACTGATGCAAAATTTGGTGATACATTGGACAGTTTAGAATGAATAGACACATTCCTAAGACATAGCAAACTTTCCGAATAAGGGCCAGAAGAAGGCAGTCCTTTGGAACTCACCATTCCTGAAAAGCCATTCTAAGCTCGTGTGCTGTTGCTCTTCACCATAAGATATGTGGGCCCGAGTGGCTGTGATAGGGTGAGACTGCACAGAACGTGACCTCTCCACTACAGGAGCACACATCACCCAGGTGGTGAGCTTGGTGGGGAGAGCACAAAAGTGAAGACCATTGATCTTACTCAAAAGTGGGCATGCTTTTATGGAATAAAACCTGTCATTCATCAGCCTTGGATCCTGAGTGAAGGTTGGGGCAGGGTCAGGGTGAAGAAGTAGAAAACACAGAATCTTTTATACGGAGTTCCTCACCTGTTCTGTTTCCATAGACCCAAGAACAGTCCTTGACACTTAGGGAATGTGTCGAATGAATGAAGGGATGAATTAACCTGTTCTTGAAGAGTGAGTCAGTTAGTATGAGGCTCAGCTGCATACAACCTAAAACCCATGAAACAGTGGTTTTAAAAGGGAGAGATTGGATAATATGCTTGTTTCTTTTCATGTAAAAGAAGTCCTGGGTTGGTATAGAAACTTCAGCCATTAAAGATCCAGGTTTCCCATCTTTCTGCCCCACCGCCCTCAGTGTGGCTTTCTTCCTTTAGTGCACTGTCTGCACTCTGCATGGGGCTCCTGTTCAGCCACCACGTCCAAGGGCCAGGCGTTGAGCAGGAGGAAGAGAAGAGTTCAGAAGGGTACCTCGAAGATGTGTTGGCTCCTTTTCAAGAGTTTTCCCAGAATCTGCACTTAACAATTCTTGTTTGTGTTTTCTTGGGTTCCCCTTTCTGCAAGGAGTCTGGAAAATGTGTCCATTTAGTCTGGCTCCTTGTCGCTTCCAGCACTGGAAGGGAGAAGGAGAGAATAGGTATGGAGCAGGCAACTGGTGATCATTGCCTTACCATCTTTGGTAGATAAAAGTAAAACAAGGCTGGGTGCAGTGGGTCACACCTGTAATCCCAGCACTTTGGCAGGCCAGGGCAGGAGGATCACTTGAGCCCAGCAGGTCAAGACCAGCCTTGGCCATAAGAACAAGATCCCACCTCTACAAAAAATTTTAAAAATTAGCCAAGTGTGGTAGCACATGCCTGTAGTCCCAGCTGCTTGGGAGGCTGAGTTGGGAGGATCGCTTGAGCCCAGGAGTTGAAGGCTGCAGTGAGCTATGATGATGCCGCTGCTCTCTAGCCTGGGTCACAGAGTGAGACCCATTTATTAATTTTTTTAAAATGTAAAACAAATGAAAAGTTAGAAAACAAATCAAACCAGTTTATATAGAGGACCAGGTTAGACAGGGTGGCTCTAAGGGGCTGCGGGGGGTGGGGGGAGTGGGGTCGGAGGGGAAGGGTACAGGCTGAGGCATCAGCCTGCGTCTATGCTTACTGGCTCTGTGACATTGAGATCATTCGCCAGGTCTCTTCTGTGCCTTAGTTCTCTTGTCCATGAAGTGGAATAACATGCAAGCGGAGCCCACAGGGTTGTTGGGAGGTCTGAAAGAAATAGATGTGCAAGTGCTTCTAAACTGGAAGGTGCTGCATGAATACAGCTTCCATAGATGTCTGGAGAAAGGAGACGGTGTGCAAGGAATGATCACTCTAGCCCAGCCTGGTACCTCTTGTGGCTGACGCCACTGCACTTACATTCACCAGTATTTGTGCCACACATTTTATCACCCAGTCTTACATCTGTCTTCAGTTGCTTCATCTGGGAAAACCTCTTCTCCCTAATGAGGTTGTAAAGGATCTCCTTGAGTGCAGAGATCACTATTTTGCAAACCCCGCTGGGGGGGGGGGCACGCCATCCCCAGAGAACTCAACACAGCTAGCGCCCGCCCTAGACGTCAGGGGCATGAAGGTAGAGCGAGGCTCGGGGTGATTCTGACGTTCCCAGCCTGTAAAACTGAGGGGCTGGCTGACGCTACGAACCAGGATGGGAGAGTGAGAGGGAGGCCAGGGCTGGGAACGGTGGGGGATTCTGTTTTAGAAATGTTGAGTTTGAAGGGCTCCTGGCATTTCCAGGCCGAGTCGACTGGTTGACAGCTGGCTTCTTGCATTTCGCAAACATTTGCTGAGACACTGTGTACCAGGCACGCTCCAGGGGTTGGAGATAGCACAGTGAACAGAACGAGCAAAAACGCCTGTCTTCGGGGAGCTTCGCCCCAAGCAGAGGGAGACGCATGATAAACGCAAGATTGCTAAATGGCATGGCGTGTCTGAAGGTGGTAAGTGCTATGGGAGGGGGTGGAACAGAGCTCAGAAAGAAGAACGGAACCTGTGGGAGTGTTGGGGGAGGCGGTTTAGACAGCTTTTGTAGTTTGGAGCCAGAGCCAGGCTGGAGATGTTTGCTGGAGATTTGTATTTGGAATGGTGGCAGTCAGAGGGATGGGCAATTGGAAAAGTCTAGAGAGAGGTGTCAGGAGTGAGAGGAGATCTCAAAGGAACCATGTGTGTCAGGACGCTTCCAGCGTCAAGGAGCCTGGGACAAACTGTGCCCGGGAGGCCAGAGAGGCGGGCAGAGAGCAGGAGTGCTCGGGAACCGGGGGCACAGAGACCAGAGGAGGCAGCGGCCAGTTCTGTCACTTACCGCGGGGAGCCCAGGGATGAGGACTGTCGAGCACCTCCTCCCCTCCAGGCACCTTTGCTTGCGTTTTTCATGCAGAATCACACAATATGTGTGGACGCTAGACTAGTGTGGACGCTAGACGCAGGGAATAGGAGGTGGGGAGAAGAAGTGACTTTAGCTCTTCTTTCCAAATGTTTGAGAAAGCAAGAAATAAGATGGTAGGTTCAATGTGAGAAAAGATCAAGGGAAGGAATCCAATGGCCCGGGGAAGGCGGGGGCAGGTTTCGTGGCTGGGGGCTGACAGGAAGTGTGGACGGCCTGGAGAGCAGGAGGTTGGCCCTGCAGCCTGTGCCCAAGGGCTCAGTTGTCACCACTTTGCTGCCTGCTCCCCCACCTGTCTCAGGACGTCATCATCTTGTTCAGACGTGTCCTTTCTCTGGAACTAGATGGAGCTGGGCCCAGCACTAGCACAGCTTCCAGACAGATACTTGCTGCTACACAATGTTTGCTGCTGCTGCCGAACGTGCAGAAAGAGAGCCCAGATTGTCTGAGCCCGTTTGGCTGCTATAACAGAATACTACAGGCTGGGTGGCTTATAAACAACAGAAATGGATTCCTCACAGTTCTGGAGGTTGGCAAGTCTGAGATCAAGGTGCCTGCAGATTCGTGTCTGGTGAGGGCCTGCTTCCTGGTTCATAGAATTCTTGCTGTGTCTTCACATGGCAAAAGGCACAGGGGTGAGGGAACTTGCAGGGTCCCTTCTATAGTGCACTAATCCCGTTCACGAGGGCTCCATCCTTATGGCCTTCTAATCACCGTGCGAAGACCCCACCTCCTTGTACCACCATGTTGGGGATCAGGTTTCCACCTGTACATTCCAGGGGGAGGATACGAACATTCAGTCTCTAGCACGGGTCACTATAGCACAAGGGAGAGCGGACTGAGGGTGGGCGCCTGACTGGGAGAAGAGGACAGGACATCCCCTCCACGCTGTGCAGAGGGGAGGGACCCGTTCTGTTTCTCTCAGTGTCCGGCTATGGCCCTGGGTCAGAGCGGGCCTTGCAAGCCCCTGACCACTGTCCCTCCTCCCAAGTGAGTGGAAGGAGAGCTGCTTTCAGCAGTCCTCTGCCTTCATTTAACATTTGCTCATCTGTCCTGTCCCCAGCACCACACTGAGCACCGGGGATGCAGGGACAGAGGAGGGAACCAGCATTACCAGGTCCCGGGACAGAGGCAGGCACACAACACCACGGGGACATCAAATGGGGAGGAAAACAGCCCAATATCTGGGGAAGTTGCTGAGACTTCAGGGTGGAATTGGCATTTGACCTGGGCCATGAGGAATGAGGAGTTTTCCTAGAGGGGGAGAGGGGTGAGGATGGGTGTGGCAGGTGCTGGAGTCACAGGCTTGGGAGCAAGGTTGGGGGTGGGGGAGAAGGTTCTGGGACCAGAGGAAGAAGGACTGAAGAGACTTTATGGGAGAAAGCCTCCCGCTCCTCTCCCCACCCCTCCTTTTCCAATGCTTCCAAAGGAACAAAGCTCATGGTGGCTGGGAATGCAAGGTCCTAGAACTTTGTATCTGGTTTATGTAGTCCAACCCCTCGTTTTACACCAGAAGAAACTGAGGCATGTCTGTGTGAGAGGACATACTAGAAACTTCCTATGGAAAACCAGCAGTGTCATCCAAGTCCAGAGCAAAGCATATTGGAACCAGCACTTGCTTTTCTCACAGTCCTCCAGAAAGGCAGCTCTGGGCTCAGAGGACCTTGAACTTGCTGCAAATCTTCAGATCTTACATCTCCTGGTTCTGACTTCCATTTCTTCCTGTGTCTCACGGTCAGGGTGCTTATGAACCTTTCAGAGGTGGAAACGTGTGTGGGGTGGGTGGAGTAATGCAGACTGAGTACAAATGTATCCTTTTTTATGCCACACATGCATTCCAGAAATGTGTATGTCAGTGTGTGTGTGTTTGTTTTTGCAAATTCAATAGAATCTTAAAAAAAAATAAGGGGAGTTGTCATTTAACGGAGCTTAAATCTGCCTTTAAAAAAAAAATTAAGTGAAGGGTCTTTTTATAATGCAAATAATGACTCCGTTCTACAAGCTAAGATTCTGTCTTGGGTTTCTTTAAATGAGACACACCTCTACAGGGCAAAACGTGGGGCTCACATGCAGCATTTTCAATGCAGGCTAGCGTCCATGCCTTTGTTGTAACACTTGCTTTGGAGGTCTTTGTTTATATCGGGTATTATTTTGGCCACTGGAGGGCCCTCCAGATAGAGAACGACTGGAGAATCCCAAATGTGTTCCCTGAGCCCAGACTTCGGTTCACACCCAGATTTTTGAGCATGCAGCATTTCTTGCAAATCGGATTTAACTGGGGAGACTAGCAGTAGCATTGATGTTTCTTTTATTTAGGAATTTAAGCATAAAAGAAACCTCTATTTAAAAGAGCAGCTTTTGGATTATAGTCTATTTGGAGCTGGAAAGGAGGTGCTAATCTTGTATGTGGAGAGTGATCTTGCAGAATTCAGCACAGCTTAGGAGAGTGGAGCTTTGAACAAAGGTTATTTCTCTGTGTGAAGGGAATCATACCAAGATGTATGGAGTGAAGTGGGGCAATAGAAATTATTTTTATAATGAAGAAAAGAGAGTCTTACCTAGGGCTGGAAAAATAGTTTGGGAGGTTGGCATTCTATACCGACTAAGGCACAAAATCACCAAAGTTTATTAGTTTATTTTCATGCCACGTTTTTTATTTTCTCTTGCAGTTTTTCCACCTTATTCAGAGATTTTATTTTGCTGACAGTTGACAAAACACCTTAAATCCTGAGCTCAGAGACGTCAATGCAGCATAAAAAATTTCATAGCGAGACCTCAATAGATCTACATACAGACTTGTTGCAAAACCAGGTAGAAATGAGAAAAGCTGTCAAGAAGAGTCCAGAAAAGAAATAGGGGCCAGTGCCCAGGTTTCTTCAGTTTATGAACAAAGAAAATTCATGAAAACGCTCCATGTCAGACCAATACGAAACTAGACTAATCTGAAGCCTCCCATTCTAATCTTTTGAGGCCTTGAAACAAAAAGCGAAGATGGCATATTGATCTTCATGGTTCCCCTGGTCTAGTCATTTTCCAACACCAGAGCGAAGCAGCTGCAGGGGCCAGACAGACTCGTAGCCAGCTTTGAGGATTAGTTTGGACCCTAATAATTTAAGAACGAGGGCGGGGGGAGAGTCCCATGGAAACAAATGTGGCCACTGAGGATATAGCTAGTGGCAAGATCTGTGAGGACTGGGCTGGTTCTTATATTATTTGTCCCGCTGTGCAATGGGAAGGAGCCTTTTCCTGACTCATCCCTTAGATGTTATTCCCAGAGCCATGCAAAAGGCAGCTTTTTCTATACTTATTTGGGGGTGAAATGGAAGAAGGGGAAGAACTGGGCTCTAATAGTTTCCTCTTGCGTTTATAGGTTAGGTGGGCAAAAACGAGCAGACAGACTGACTTCGGTCTGGATTAGCAGCATTTGCTCTTGTGGGGACCTCCCATGTGGGCAGCGGGAGCTGAGGGTGTACTCAGGAGCCAAGCGTGCAGGGAGGCAGAGGTACTCAGTAGATCTGCAGGCCTGGGTCTTTTTATTTGACCAAAGTTTCCTCTCCTTTTGATTAACCCTCCACCACCTGTGTATTGTTGGGAAGCACTGTTCACTTGGGGGGTTGTATCAGTTGTATAAAGAATTTTTGATGTCGGTTGTATTTCAGAATCTTGTGCCCGGCGGGAAGGAGATGCTTGGGAATGGAGTTCAGGTCCCCACCCGATTCTGATCGTGCGTAAGGGATGCAGTGTGGATGGGGATGGGAACTGTGCAGGACCTAGGCTGGGGGGCTGAAGCACGTTGATTAAAATCAGTTACTCAGGGGATCTGCCTGCACAACCGGTGATCATGGAGAGAACCAAGCTTCTTTTCAGAATCGCCCCAGAAACACCGAGGAAAGGTAGATTCAGGGTCTGCTATCTTCTCCCTGCCTCTGAACTCAGAGCTGTCGACGTCTCCGACACGCTCTCGACAATAGACATAGATTTTTCCTTTGACGTATCTGTATTGTTTTTAAACCGGTATGACAAATAGCTGTGCTGAGTGAGTTCTGGGCACCGAGAGGCAGGCAGTAAATATTTGCAGAACGCTGAAGACCGCGCTGGCTGGGCTGTCAGGATGGCCCCTATCGGGACACAGCCCAGCGCTCCGTCCACGAGGCCCGGAGCATTTCGCGTTCAAGGTCCGGTCAAGCCTTGCCAGACCACGGTGGTCTCTGTGAATGCTGGAACATTCTCGGGCATGCTGAGTAAAAGCCACCATAGCGGGAAAGAGGGACGGCTGGTTGGCTGGGAGCACAGCTGGGAGTTTTCCTAGAGACGCGGTTCCTTTGTTCTGGTAGATTTCAGCCAGAAGGAAAATCAAAATTTTACTGTCTGCAAACCACCAACCGGCTACTCCCCTCCCCCTTCACCTCCTTCCTTCCCAACCTGGGGATTCATTTGCTGCTTCTCTCTCCTCCTCCTCCTCCTCTGCCCTACAAGCAGTCCCCAGGGACAAAGCTCTTTGTTGCGAACACTCCGAGACGACACGGAATCGCACCGTCCCCGGGGGGGGGAGGGGGGTGCACCACCAGGGCTGTCCTCCCCGGAGAGGGGTCGCCGGGCCAGAGACCCCCACCTGTGGATCTCCCCCTTCCCCGGGGTGCGAGGCAAGCTGCATTGTGCCGCAGACGCACGCGTTTCCCCGCCAGGCTCGGCAGAGGGCGCTCCCGAGCAAAGCCGCTCCCGGCCCTGCCCCCGCCCCTCCCCGCCGCCGGAGCCTCGCCGCTCTAAAGCGAAAACAGATGTTCGCATCATTTCTGCAGCTGGCATGTGACTTGCAGTGCAGCAGTGTGCCGACACAGCCCGGAGTTGCACGGCCCCTCCGTCCCCCGCAAAATAAAAATCCTTAGCCGAAGCGAGCCTTCCTCCGGAGCGAGCCCCGGACGCGCGACCCGTCCCATGCTCGGGGCGCACGTTGCGCCGCGCCCCAGCGGCCGCTGCCTTTGCGGCCAAGCCCTGGCTCTGCAGTTGGGACGGTGCCTTTCTGCAGCGAAGGCGCAGGACGGCCAGACCAGCTATCTGGACACCAGGGGCAGCGGGGGGCCGCCGGCCTTCTAAGGTAGCGCCGGCGGGCCTGCCTGCGTGGGGGCCGGGCGAGCGGGTCGCGAACGAAACGGCGAGGCCCGGGCGGCGCGCCCTGTTCCCCGCGCCCGCGGCAGGTGGCAGCATCGGCCCGAGCTGGCCTCTGCCGCCGGCCGGCCCCAAAGCAGGGCCCTTCTACTTTCGGTGGCCTCAAAATTATTAGTTCCAGATGAGTTCTTGCAATTGTAATATTTGGTTTAACCCAATCTGCCCGATTGCGTCAGCGCACGTTCAAATACAGCCGTCTGAAGCCTAACCAGACATCAGAGGCATGTTTGGGGGGGGAGGTGTCAACATTCCTTACCCTTTGAAAGAAATTAAACGAAACAAAACAAAACCGAAAAAAAAAAAAAAAGTGGAGGCTGATTTATCCCCCCCCCCAAAAAAAAAAAAAAAAAAAAAAAAAAACGAGAGAAGAGGGGACAGGCTTGGGGCTAGGGTGCCCGAGAGGGAGTGAGCAGGGAAGGTGCAACAATAGAACTCTGTCCCCAGGCCTGCTAGAGTGGAACTGGATTTATTTGTTGAACTAGGAAGGGACCTCTGGGTTCTTTGAAGGTTAGAGCAAATAAGCAAAACTGGTGGGCATTTGGTTTACTAAGAGAAGAGCCCTTCAAGTCACGTAGGCTGCTATTGTCAGACACAAAACACACCGTGTCTGGGGCTGGGCCTCTGCTTAACACTAGGCCTGGCTGCTCGGGAAGGGGCCTGAGCAGGAGGGGTCTCCCATCGTAACACACAGCTTTTACGGACATTCTGAATCTCCATGCCACGGGTGCAGGCTGAGTTTCCTAAGAACAGCAGCCCTGGCCCCACTGGACCCATTCGGAAGCTGGGAGCCCTCCTGCAGGCCCTCCAGCGGGCAGAGGGCTGGAGTCCTCAAGTGTCTTGTAAACAACACTGCTGCAGCGTTTCTGCCACACCCGGGAGCCGGGCATGGAGGAGACAGGGGACCCACTCGGGTGGTCTCAGGGTTTGACTAGAAGACTCTCTCTGAGCCCCGGAGCAGAGCAGCCAAATGGGCAAAGGCAACCCAGAAATCCTGCTGCGGCCACTGGACAGGAAAGGGTGTCTTTCTTCCCTTACCTGAGATGGAATAGCCTGGCCTTGAACAGACAGCCTCCACCAAGCAGTACGGTCCCCCTCCCCTGCCACCTGCACCCCACTTTTAAATCTGTGCTCAAATTCTTCAAGCACCTCTCTCAGGGTTGCAAGAAAGATTCCTGCTAGCCAGCTACAGGGAACCTGGCCATTTCCCTGCGGGTCTCTGGCTCGACATGGTACTGATCAAAAGCCAGCACCCGTCTGGCAGATGCTTCAAGTCCTGTGTGTCGGGAGCTAGCGGCTGGCACTGCCATCACCAGGCAGGCAGACAGAGCAGCCATCTTGTTAGATGTGGCTGGGGACTCTCCCTCCTCTTCCCCACCCCAGAGGCTGCCCCACTGGGTGGATCAGGCATAGGAAGGGTGGTGGGACCTCCATACATATGGCTGGCCCAGTGCCTTCAGAATATTTAGGGATCCAGGATTCCTGCTATCTTCCTTTCAGCCTGAAAAATACACGTGTCCCCGCAGATTGCTGGGAAAGTGCTGATTGTCTTGGCAAGAGCCACACCTCGACCCTAGAGGATGCTTGGACGTTTAGGGAGGAAATAAGCAAGTTAGGCAGAAAAGACTCACAGGCTGTGCCTGGGGAATAGTTGAGAAATTCCAGTATTCCTTTGCACTGCTACATTTACTTCACTCCTTTCCGAGAATCAGCTTATGGACAACCTATAACCCAGGGGTTCTCAATCCTGGCTACTTAAGACCCACCTGAATCCCCCACTGCCCCATGGCTACTGAAATCCGAGTGGAAATGGGGTGGGAGATAGACTTCATAATTTTACTCCCCGCCACCAGGTGATTGTAATGTATAGCCAGAAGCAAAAAAAAAAAAAAAAAAAAAAGAAGAAGAAGAAGAAGAAAAAATCACGGCAATTCTAACCCAGTTCCCCTTGTTTTACAGATGAGGTTCCTGAGTTAAGTGTGTACGTCTAAGCCTGGAATTTCTGTATTAGACCCTTGGCTCCTCAGCGATGATTCAGGCTTTTCCTTAATCCTCAAGCTCATCAGTGACTGAGCCGGTCACCTCTTTTCCCTGTTCAATGAAACTTTTCTCAACCACAAACCTGTGTTGCTGTTGCCTGTAAAAATTCCTCTATACAGTCAGCCCTCTGTGTAAGGAGTTCCACATTCATGGATTCAACCAACCTTTGTATTGAGAATATTAAAAAAAAAAAAAATAGATGGTTGCATCTGTAGTAAACATGTATGGACATTTTTTCTTGTCATTATTCCCTAAACAGTGTAGTACAACAACTATTTACATAGCATTTACATTGTATAAGGTATTATGAGTAATCTAGAGATGATTTAAAGCACATGCGAGGATGTGCTTCGGTTATATGCAAATTCTAACCATTTTGTACTGGGGACTTGAGCAGCCCTGATCCACAGATTTTGGTATCCCCAGGGGGTCCTGGAACCAGCCTCAAACAGATAGCCAGGGATGACTGGACTTACTCAGGAATTTTCAATTTTGCAGCTGTAAATAGAAGCTTATTCCAGACAGTTAGAATGAGAATCACCCCTCAACCTGAGCTCCCTCTTATCACTGTTTCCAAAAGGAGTTCACATCTGCAAACGGCCTTCTTGGTGATAACAGCTCTCCATCCGGACCCTAGAAAAGTTTAGTGCCATGTTCAAGCTAAAGTAGACGGCAGAGGCAAAATGAGCATGGAGGCGTCCTACCTCCCAGCTGGCTTTAATCCCATTGTTCTTCACTGGCTTTAATCCCATTGTTCTTCACCTGGAGCTGCTCAAACTTGAGCCCAAGCTCAAGCTTTTTAGCCTTTCCCTGCTGGAGGTAACAAACACCCTGGGAAATAAATGTACCCTCTGTAGGCTAGGAAGCAGTTGCTGGCTCCTCCCTATGTTCTGAGAATAGGTTTGACTTGAATATGTTGAGATCTTCGATACTCGAAGGTTGAGGAGATGACCATAACTCCTTGGGAACAAGAGGGACAAAGAGCCCAGGCATTACCGTGGTGACTAGGTAAAGTAGACAGGAAGCTGGACAGGAGCCAGGGCACAGGTGTCTTGTGTGACCTTGGACAAGCTGTTGCACCTTTATGGGCCTGAGTTCTCCCCTCTGGAAAGCCAAGGGGTGGGACATGATCTCTGAGGTCCTGTGTGACCTTGGACAAGTCATGGCAACTCTCTGGGGCCTGAGTTCTCCCCTCTGGAAAGACAAGGGGTGGGACATGATCTCTGAGCTCTCTCCCAGCTCTGACATCCCATCAGAGAATGAGTTCCTGATCTCTGGGACTTCCCATCTTCAGTCAGATGTAAGGGTCCAGATTCTCTTCTCCCTGCATGTCCTTTTGAGGCATTTCCCCAGGGGTCTTAGGATTGGTTGGTGATTTTATAAAGTGGAGGTCTGGAGATGAGCAGCCACACAAATACAGTGGCTTGGTTCCCTACCTGGTGCCTGGTGATTTCTTACCATGCACTTGCTCTAAGTCCTTCCTCTGGAATTCTGTCTCTTCTTGGAGAGACTGCCCAGAGATCTTGCATCACTGGGGTTTGTTTGTCCATCCACCTCTTTATTCCACTTAATAAAACATTTATTAAATACCTACCACATTAAAAAAAAAGGGATAGGCAAGAAATGCTCATTCCTAGGAACGGCTTTTCTAGATTAAAAGACACTGAGAGGCGTTATAACTACATACAATGTCAGATAGACAGAATCCTACAGCCAAGGGGAACAAAGCTAGGAAAGATATTTTTGAGACAATTGTGGAAATTTGAATATAGATTTCATAATGGGCTTATTGATAATTTTTTAGATTTGGCGATTGCATTGTGGTTTTACAGGAGAAAGTCCTTATCATTAGGGGAGGCGTGCTGAAGTATTTAGGGATGAATGTCATGATACTTGCAACTTACCGTCATATTGTTCAGGAAACAAAAAAAGGAATTTAAACAGAATATTCACAATTGGTGAATCAAGGATGGGGTGCATCGAGCATTCACTGACTATTAACAACCTTTCTGTAGCTGAAAACATTTCAAAGTAAAAAAAAAAAAAAAGAAAAAAAGGGAGGGTCCCTGTCCCTAAGGAGCCTCCATTTATCATTTACTTACCATTTACTGCCCATCAAAGGTGAGCAGACATGTGAATCACTGTATTTAACCCAAGGCAGAATAGGGTGCATGACCAGAGGGGCATAAGTGGCAGATCTTGGAAGCCCAGGATGGAGAATGGTTAATTTTTCCTAGGGCATTGGTGGTGGTAAGGGAAGGCTTCCAAGATGGGGCAGTTTTGGGGATAGGTATAGAAAGGTGAGTACAATTTCAATAGGAAAAGGGCAAGGCAGGGGATTCAGGGTGAGGGAGCAATAGCAGCAAAGTTACAGCCTGAAGTTGTTTAGGGAACAGAGATTAGTCCATGTAACTGGAAGCTAGTGGGTGTGGGCAGGGACGCACTGGCATATAAGTGCTGGTTGGTGTCTGATGGAAGGTGGCCTTGAATGCCATATAAGCAATTCAAATCCTGATTGTCTCTTAGAAGACATAAAGCAAACATGTATTTCATCCTGTGTCCGCAGCTAGCTGCTATATAAGCATCAACATTCAGTTATTGAATTAATGGATTTTCCAGGGTGAACTCCCTCTTATTCTTCAAAACTAGCATGCACAATTCCTCCCTAGAGTTTTGCCCAGCATTTGCAGGTAAAATCAGGTACTCAGGCCTCTTCTGTTTCTGTTCCTGAAAATCACGGTCATGGCCGATGTTGTGGGGAGCTTGTAAGGCCAAACTTGGCAACAGCTGGTTCTAGTTGCTTTCTCTAGAATTAACTCACTGCTGCTTATTCTCCTTTCTGGATCTCCAGTCCCTGGGCACCACCACTCAGCTCCCCACACTTGCCTCAGGCTCAGCTTGCTAGGATGACCAACTGCGATGACCACGGTTCTTTGGTTTCTTCCTGTGAGCTTGGTTTGCCCACTTTGTGGATCCAGGGCCACAGAAAGGAGACCCAACTGATGTCCAGCTTATGTCAGGAGCCCCCAGCAGCCTGGCTCATTCATTACCAGTGGGACTTCACCAGCATGGAAATAAAAGCCTTTCTTCCTCCATGTTCCTAGAGGAATTGTGCATACCTTTATTGTTATGGAACTTATCATCTTCTCCAGTGATTACTTTCTTTGTCTGTTTCTTCTAGTACACCGTGAGTTCCTAAAGGGCAAGTCTTATAGCTTTAGTCAGCTTTGAATCTCTAGGACTTAGCACACTGCCTGGTACTTAGTAGGTGCTCCAGTAAATGCTAATTGAAAGAATGGGTGGTTAAATGAATGGACAGAAAGAGAAGTATCTTCTCATTGACATCCATTTAGATTTCTGCACCATTAGTCCCTTATTTGAGTACATAATTGAGAATTGACTATTTGTGTAGAAATCAGCAGCCATAAATAGGTATCAGAGAGTCTACTTTATTGAAGCTTCATTTCCGCATTTACTTGTATTGAGTTTTAAATATGGCTTCCTAAGACGTTGAGAGCCTCTAGTGGTGTTCCTCTGGGAAGCTGTTTTTTTATATGCATGTGAAAGAGATCAATTCTGCCGTTGAAATCGCAGTGGGATTTCAAAATGTATCAACACAGAGCTTGAGAAAAGAGTTGACACATAAACCGTAGTAACAGGGCTTTGCTGCTATATGTGGACCTTTTCTCTAGTAGATCCCCCAAATATGTTGCAAATACTAATTAAATCAACAGACTGGTAGAGTCACATTCTTGTCTAATCTGTGTGGAAATGCACTGTCATCATATCTACAAGGGCATGGCCGTTTCACCTCTGTTTAACACACCAGTAAATTGTGTGCTGAGGGACAAAGGTACCAACTTCAGAGCACAAAGCAGTTTCCACGAACAGCCCAGGCCAGGAACCATGGGGTTTCTTCTGATCACTAAATAACCATTCCTAGCCCATATAACAGATGGTGGGTAATTGTGTTGGCTTGTGTCTTTTGTCCTGACAGTATTTCCTTGATGACTGTTTTCAGAATATTCTCTCTGTCCCTGCCCATCACCCCTAAGCCCCTATCTCTGAAGGATGAAAACAAGTCTCCAGGTGCCTTCATAACTCAGGACTAAGCTGACCATATTTGTGGGGTTCTCGTAGAAAATAAAAGTTTCATACTGGATCAAATAACAGCTTAAATCCCATGAAGGACAACTTGAAGTGGCGTTGGTGCTTGATTCCACTGTCCAAGAATGGACACCTGGCTGACTCACTAGGCTTAGGGACTTGACCCCGTGATAAAGAGGGCCTGTCTTCTCTTTATTCCACCTTCTTAAACCAGTAGTACCAGGATCCTTTCCCTATAAATGACAAAGCCTACAACCAAGGAATCCCATACCATACTCTCTGCTGAACACTATTCACAAAACCACTGTGGTTCAGCTCAACTCAGTGAAATTCAGTGATTACTTTTTGTTGAGAAGCTCTCATGAATAAGGTACACTAGGTGCTATAGGGCCATGATATCATGAATTAGACATTGATCCTTTCCTCTAGGATGTCTAGGTCTATAGCCATCTCTACTCCAACTTCTTATAGGACCACAGAATTTATGTCCTCCTCAGATTCTATTAGATAAATTGGGTGTAGAGGAGGGAGACCACAAGAGATAGGAACGTGGGTGGAGTGGGAGAGATTATATTTAGTTAAGAGTCTTTTTTTTTTTTTGAGATAGGATCTCACTTTTTCTTGCTCAGGCTGGTATCGAACCCCTGACCTCATGCAATCCCCACCCCTCTCAGGCTCCCAAAGTCCTAGGATTACAGGTGTGAACCATTGCCACTGGCACAGTTGAGAGTCTTAAACAAAGTTGCTATGTAAAAGAATGATTCAGTTCCGGATTCAATTTTCTAAGATCCACTCCCCTAGAAATATTATCTTTCAATTCTCTGACTTCAGAAACAGCTACCCTCTGCCTGCCATTCAGAGGACTGGTGTTAAGAGAGCTACAAATGTTCTACTTTCATTATTTGGGGGCATTCCTCTTCCCCCGACTTTGGTGCCAGGGGTCCTCAGCCATCAGAAAGGAGAGTCGGATCTGGGGCACTGGGTGAAAACCTATGGAATTAGAGGCAGATGTTGACAAGTAGGACTCTCAGAGTGGCTAATGGAAAACATCGGTAATCTTTATCTGATGGAGTTCAGGAACTCCTCGATAAAAGGGAGTGATAAGTTTGAAATTAATTTGATTCAAGTTTTCCAGAGTTCTTCCTTGCAGGGGCCTCTTCTTGAGTCATTGTGACTCTGGAAGTTTCTGTGTTCTATGTTAGCAGTCCCCAACCTTTTTGGCATGAGGGATCAGTTTTATGGAAGACAAATTTTTCTACAGACCCGGGGTGAGGGGGGAAGGTTTTGGGATGATTCAAGTGTATTACATTTATTGTGCAGTCAAACCTCTCTGACAATGATAATCTGTATTTGCAACTGCTCCCCAGTGCTAGCATCACCGCCTCAGCTCCACCTCAGACCATGAGGTATTGGATTCTCTCTCTTTTTTTTTTTTTGCCCCCACCTCCACCTAGGCATTAGATTCTCATAAGGAGCACGTAACCTAGATCCTTCACGTGTGCAGTTTATTTATTTATTTATTTATTTATTTTTGAGACAGAGTCTCACTTTTTTGTTGCCCAGGCTAGAGTAAGTGCCGTGGCATCAGCCTACCTCACAGCAACCTCAAACTCCTGGGCTCAAGAAGTCCTCCTGCCTCAGCCTCCCGAGTAGCTGGGACTACAGGCATGCGCCACCATGCCCAGCTAATTTTTTCTATATATTTTTAGTTGGCCAATTAATTTCTTTCTATTTATAGTAGAGATGAGGTCTCCCTCTTGCTCAGGCTGCTTTTGAGCTCCTGACCTCGAGCAATCCACCCACCTCGGCCTCCCAGAGTGCTGGGATTACAGGCGTGAGCCACCTCGCCAGGCCTGCGTGTGCAGTTGACAGTAGGGCTCCGGCTCCTATGAGAATCTAATGCCCTCACTGGTCTAACAGGAGGCGGGGCTTATGCGGTGATGCGGATAATGGGGAGTGGCTGTAAATACAGATGAAGCTTAGCTGGCTGCAGCCACTCACCTCCTGCTGTGGGCCTGGTTCCTAACAGGCATGGACTGGTACTGATCCACAGCCTGGGGATTCTGGACCACAGTTCTATGTTGCACTGAAAGGGCCCCCATAAGCCAGTTCTGCCTGCTGTCAACCCCGCCATCCATTAATCCACTGGTTCGCGCTGTGTTTAATGAATGTCGGCTAGGTGTCCAGCACTGTGCTCACTCCTGGTGGGAAGGGGGCCAGTCCCATCCTCAAAGCTGATCTTACCATGTCCTCATTGTTTGTGGGCAAGTTATTTAACTCTTCAGAACCTTAGTTTCTATATCTGTAAATCAGGACTATTCATACTACTCTGTGGGATTTTGGTGAAAAATAAATGAAATATGTATGGCAAGCCCTGGCAGTTGGCCAATTCTCAACAATCTGAGTCTCCTCTTCCTTTCTTTCTCTAAATTTAAATTTCCTAGTTGCAAAATGTAACTGGTTAATCACAGCTTCTTCAATGAATGGGAGGTTTTTAAGGATTAAGTAATGTGATACACAGTGAAGTGTCTTGTAAGCTCTTAACTACTGCAATAATGATAGCCATTATTAGTATAGTCACCCTCAAAGAGCTTACGGTCATGCCAAGAAACCATGATACATGCCTGTGCAACACTTAAAAACACATGGTACGATTAAGCACCCAGTTCCCTCTGTAAACACCCTGATTCCCCAGTGCCCTCCATGGGGGTTTGAGCCAACCATTTTCCATCTTTCAGCATGAAACCGGGGCAATAATGGAGGCTTCCTGTCACCTTTGGGTAACTTACTGGATTTTGGATGGTGCCAAATGGCCCTCCTGCCAACTTAGCCGCGTGAAGGCTGAGCACTGAGCATCGCTTCCACTGCTCTTCACCTCCTAACCTGGCTCCTCCAAGCCAGGCTGAGTTGCCTTATCCTTTAACAAACTACCTTGTCCCTTTCCAACCTGTGTCACCTTCCTGTCCATGCCATTCCTTGTGCTGTTGGCTGACTTTCTCTGTATGTTTTGTCTTTTCCATGACAACCAGCGCAGGGTGTTGCACGTGGTATGTGTTCAATAAATAGTTACTGGATGAATGGTTAATTTTCTTCTCTGTATTATATTAAAAAATACTTACTTAAGGGATTAGCTGTATGAGGCACTGTGCCAGGTGTCCTACTGAGATAATTACATGAAGGATCCCTGTCCCTAAGAGGCTTAACATCTAAAACTGTTAAACAGATAAAAACACTCATTTATAGCAGCCAGTGACCTGGGTTCTTAGCCTGCAGTCTATTGGCAAGTCCCTCCCCCAGTGGTCTGGGAATGAGTCTGTGAAACTTCTGAAATTTTCTGGAAAATGGTGCATATGTGCATATTCTGAGAATAAGGTCCAAGAGCGCTGTGAGAGTTAGCGCATAAAAGGTGGTAAAAAGTCACAGATGCTGGATTTTGTTTTGGATTTATTGATGGATTGAATGAAGGTCATGAGAGCAGGGATAGAAGCAAAGATAATGCTTGGGTTTTCTGTTTGAGTGATTGGGGGGATGACCTGCCATGTACTGGTTTGGTGGCAGAGGTGGGAGCAGAAACAGAGGAGAGGAAGAACAGTAAGTAAGCTTCATATGTCTATTAGGCATCCACAGATAGATGTTAGAGGGCAGATGGAAGTATTAAGGAAAGCTCAAGGAGGCAGTGGGCAGGAGATATAAATTTGGAAATTGTCAGTACATAGGTAATATGTAAGGCGCTGGGTTGGATATCACTTAGGGGAAGAGAGGGCCAGGGAATGAGCCACAGGACTTCCTGAAATGTGTGGATTTCAGAAATCCACCTCTGCTGGAAGAGGAGGATCCAGCAAAGGAGGCTGAGAAGAAGGAGCCACTGAGCTAGGAGAAAAACCAGGCGAGTGTGTTATCCCTGAAGCCCAGAGAAGATGGTGTTAAGAAGGAAGGACTGGTCAGCCATGTGATAATTTCACTCCTAAAAACTGTGTCTCTTTAGTGTACTTATTTGCCTGTCTGCCTCACCATCTAGCCTGAACGTGAGTGTAAGAATCATGTCTTATTTATCTTAGAATTGCCAGGACATAGCACAAAGCTGGGCATTTAATTGAAACTTGCTTATCGTCTAATGAAAGCAAAAAAAAAAAAAAAAGAAAAATCCTGAAGGCCAAGAAGGAGAATAAAATACCCTCAAAGCCGAGGTGTCTGTGGCTGAGATCGGCATTGTCTGCGGGCGGGGAGGTGTAGGAGTGGGTGTGGTGTGATGTGTCTCCATACAGCAGGAGGCAGGACAGTCACACTGCCGTGTCAGAGAGCTGGAGCCCTTGGTAGGACACGTACCCAACAATGTCATTTGTGCACAAGGGTACTTGGCTGGAGAGCAACTGCACTTCCACCTCCACCATCTGCTTAGTTAATTCCCGGCCCGCTGGCTCCAGCGCCTCTTACCTCTTAATTACCAGCCTTGGCTCCCACCTGGCCCGAGAGACCGGCTTTGCTTCCCTGTTGCATTTTAAGCAGTGACCTGACAAAGCCCATCTCTCCTGGCTGAGATTTCTTTTGGTCAACTTCAGCCAGACCTTCCCCTCTGGGATGTCCAACTCTTGCCCATTGAGTTGTTTAGACCAGCCTGACTTCCTGGTGGCCCTGGCAGCTCTGAGCTAGTTCTGTCCACTCAGGGGCAATGCCCCACAGGGCAAACTGGCACGTAGAGCCTTCAAGAGTAGCTGGCACAGGGTAAAACAAATTAAGAGGGCAGTTGAGAAATGCCTGGGACCTGTGGCATAATCCATTGTTGGAGGACTTTCCAAGCCAGGGGGAGGGTAATTACCTGAATCCCTGGATGCTCTGCACACTGTTCTGTCATCCTGGACATACTTTATTGGTTCATCTCACCCCAGATGATGTCTATTCTTGAACTATTCCCCTCTAAAGTTTAATGTTTTTTGTTTTTTTCCTTTGAGGGTGGGTGACCTTGGGTTTATGACATCTTGGTTCAGAGCATGATCTCAGAGTGGAGAGCTCTCCCCAGATGTGTTGACCAAATTTGCCTTCTCTTAACCCTTTGAGAAGCCCCAAGTTTGCCGTTCTTCTTCTGAGTTGAGTTGCTTTTATCCTATAGGTATTTCAGTCTTTCCCTCTGTGTCAGCTTTCCATGACCTTGACAGTGAAAAGGAGCATGACATCTGGGTTTCTGAGAGTCACATTCTCATCAGGAGCTAGAACATACACTCCAGATGCCTGTGAGAGCTCCGAAAGGTATAGGAGCATTCTAGGGCCTTTTATTAAGAAGTCAGAAGGAAAATATTCATGCCTTTTTTATTTCAAAGCATTTCCACATTGTATCTCATTTGATCTTTACTGCAACAATCCTACAGGGGAAAGAAGGAGAGAGAAATAGCTTTCCCCCTTTCTTGCAGATAGTTAACGAGACATAGAAGGGATGAGCTATCTACTAGGTGGATCTGGGACTTGAACCTGGATTTTTAGATTCCTACCACAGGAAGAGGTTCTTTGGGGGTTGTAGAAATTACATGTACTGCCTAGTTCATCCATCTGGGATGAAGATGGTAGAAAGCAGGTCTTAACCTAGCTCTCTACTTGCTGGTGGATGTCAGAATCTTCAGAGTGGGCAAAGGAAGAAGAAACTGAGTGCTTTTCAGAAATACATTCACTATATTTTCATGTTTAGAAAATGAATGTTTATAATATAAACCACCTAGCAAAAGTCCTAGCAAAATCTTGACTAATGGTGTGTGGGTTAAACAAAATATTGAAAAACAGTTTTATCCCTTTTGTTCTCTATGTCTACCAAATAGCTGTGGTCTCTGGAACTAAGACAGCCACTGCACTGCATGGCTATAATCCCGCTATACACTCGGGGTGTGGAGTCAGAAGTAGCTCTGGAGGAATCAGCCATCACTGGAGCCCTACTACCAAGCTGTGGTCTTGGATGGAGTAGACTTCTGGCGAACTGGTGAACTGAAGCTGACCCTTCATTAATCAACAGGTTTTACTAAGCACATGTCTACACTGGGTCCTTTGGGCAATAGAGAGAACCCATGAAGGCTGTGCATTCTAGGTAAGGAGTCAAAATAAAATGCTTGACATTAGATTGAACAACATAAGCTGTTAGACATGTTCATTAAAAAAGAGTAATTCTGTACATTATTTATTCAGCATTTGAAAATTAAATATGTCCTATGCACTAAATTTTCTATATCGGATGTTGAAAAGGTGGAGTGGTATAATAGTCAGGATAAGCTAGGCTATGCTGAAGTAATAGCAGTCCCCAAATTTCAAAGCCTTAACGAACACAACAAAAGATCATTGGTTGCTCAGGTAATACATCCAGCGGGGCTTGCCAGGAGCCGTCTGCTCCACACAGTCCCTCAGGGACCCACGCCGATGGAAGCTCACCTCCTTGTAGCTGAACTTCAATATAGGACACGTGAAGTACTTGATGAGCACCAACAGCTTCTGCGACACGTGGGAGTAGATGTAAAGATAGATACAGTTCCTACCCTCAGTTCCCTTTCAAAGCTATGATACAAAACAGATGGTGCTAAACACCATCAGAGAGGTACAGATAAAGTGCTGAGTTGAGAGACTGGACAGATTGGTGGGACTGAATCCAGGCCAGGATTTTGGAGAACATGGCATTACATTGGGGCCTGAAGGATGTGGTAGGTTTTTATAGACTCTTTGAACAAAGGCACATTGGTGGAAAAGCAACATAGAACATTGAGTAGTTTGCTTGAGGGCAGGATTTGTGATGAGGAGAAATAATACTAATGGCAATGATAATGAGTAATAGTTACTGACGGCCAAGTTTATGCCAGGCCCAGTTTCAAGTGCTTCACATGTATTAACTCATTTAATCATCTCAATAATCCTCTGTCGAAGCTGAGGCTCAAAGAAGTTAAGTACTGGTTATGTTTAAGTTAATTCACCCAAGGCCACACTAGTACTATACGGCAGAGCTAGGACTGTCACCCAGGCCATCTGAATTTGTAGTGGATACTGTTAACCACTGATTGGAGGAACAGGTGAGGGCCAGATCCCAGAGGGCAGTGGCCACCAGGCTAATGCACCTGGACACTTAATCTGAAGGCAGAGATTGCAACTGAAGGTTTCAAGGCAGGAGGAGGGGCATGATCAGATTTGTGATTAAATCATAAATGTCCCAGGTCCTGAGTGTGAAGACCAGACATGGGAGCAGTGGAGAAGGGAACTCAGAGCTGGGTTCTGAGTGATGGGGAGGCTATGGCCACATCAGAGAGAAATGAAGAGTGTTCCAGGGAGGGGACAAGCCCTCTGGGGAGGTAGAATATGGTCTGAAACAAGATAGTGAGATTTGTCTGGCCACCTTGGGAGTAGGTTTCACAGGGTGGGGAGAGATGAGGCAAAGCAACATGGAGAGGGATTTTAAAGTCAGGCCAAGGAGTCTGGTTTGATTTAGTAGGAGGGAAAGAGACATGGACTGCTTTGAAGACGCAGCAGAGGAATGTGTTAAGAGGTGCCTCTTTGCCCTTCACTGTCCCCAGTCTGATTCTAGTCACGGCCCCAACACACCTGGCATTTCAAAGCCTGGGGGCATTTTCAAAGCAAACCCGAAAGGCTACTTGACATTCTTTCAAAAGATCACCTCTTCTCTACAAGCAATGAAATAACTAAAGTCAGATTGTTATTTTTTTTCTTCGTTTCTTTTTCTTTCATTTTTTTTTTCAAAAATTTTTACAAGAGCCATTTACAAAGGTGTGAAATATTAGATGCTTAAGCATCTGTGAATAAGATTGTAGGCTAAAACGTGTGAGTTCCCGTCTCAGCTAATGAACCAGAATATGGTTTTAATTTTTGAACTGCAAAAATGTTCTGCCTTTTTTGGTCATCCCTACAGAAGACTTCATATTTTAATAATTCAGTGCAGCCTAATTACTTTAATTAATCACCTTCTTTTCAAAGATGTCAGTGGGCTTCGTTATTTTCTTGTTACTGTAGGTACTATTGGGATTTTTAGGGAATTTAAAAATATATATATAATAACCCAGGTTAACTCTTTCCTGAAGCCTGAAATGTGCATCCTTTTCCTTAGAGTGTGCTGTCGTTCACCCGTGGGGGCCAGGTCATACCCATGACTCCCATCTCTTCCACCACACTCCCTCCCTGTGTCTGGTTAACAAAACCATCTCTGGTCATTCTGTGCCTTAAAAACTGCTGCCTGGAGACAAAAGTAAAATGCTATTTAGAGCAAGTCAATATTTTTGCATCTTTCTGAGTCATGATGAATATACTGGGAATGACAATAGCTTTTATTGTACAATCAATATAATTTGCTTCCCTTGCAGGAAAACATAATTAGCTATAGTTCATGCAGTGGCAATGAAAATGTGCTCATTTCTAAAGTCTGTTTGTGGGTGGATCCAAGTGGGGGGATGTCTCTTCCTGGTCTCTAACCCAGGCTGACTATGTGTTACTAAGTAGCTCTGTTAACTTGTGGGGTCTTTGTTAATTCTTTGTACTGAGGAATGACAATGCTTTTATACAGAGTTAATAATACATACGGTGGATATCTGGAGGCTTGAAGTTAGAAGCTGGCTTTGAATACAACCTGTGTTGCTTAAATGACAGAGATTGTTCAGCTGGATCCATATTCTTACCCCCCCCCTTTTTCCATGAAAGGGAGAGCTCAGATCTTTCTGATTTTTTTGCCCATTTCCCCCAGTAAATATAAACGGGTTCCTTGTTAATTAATGATTAATGAATGCATTGAGATATAGGGAGAGAGATACCATGTCACCTTCCTTCTTGTTTCCTGGGACTGTTTTGTCCCCCCTTGGCTGCTGTCTGCTGGACTCCCCTCCCTCCAGTGGGGCAGGCTGCCTGCAACATCCTTCCTATGCGTTTTACGTTCCCTGGCAGTCGTCCCCGGAGCCTCTGCATAGCTTGGGTGGGGCAGCTTTGCAAGCAGTCTGAGGTTTTATGAGAACTGAGAACAAAGTGAGGTTTGAGTGGTGACTTCGACTGCAGTGCATCTCATAGGATTCCTGGTAAAGAGCTGCAGGGAGACCTCCTATTTGGGGCTCAGGTCGAATGCTTTTATTTTGAAATGCTGACTGTCTGAAATCAGATTTACTCAACCCGACTTTGGCTTTGAACTGAGGCACACATGCTACCTGTCACCTGAAGGGTGCAATTAGGGTCTGCACTTGGAGATGTGTTTTCTATCAATGCTGAGGGGTGGATGTGAACAGAGCCCGGGATTTGTTTGGCTGAAAGAAAAAGAGAGGCCTATTAAAAAATTCCCCCTTTGTTTCATGTCTTCCTATTTTCTGCCTCCGCCCCACCTTCCTTCCCCCAAAATCTTCAACAACCTGAGAAGTCACAGAAATCAGCAAGAAAGAAATCAATAATCAGATCAATTCCTGCCGTGGATTCAATAAAGGCTTGTGGTTGCCTCCTGGTCCTTCTGAGTCTCCTAAAATTTTTCTATTGCAATCAGAGATGTTAATTGGTTGAAACTGCCTGTGGTCTTAGGAAGTGCTCCGATTACAAGGAGAAATCCTTTTATGTTGCTGAACTCCAGCCACAAAATCTCTGATGTTAGGAATCTGGCAGAGGTTGAGCCCCCTCCAGGGTGTAAATAAACTGGCCAGGTCTATAACCCAATAGAAGTCAATTTATTATGTGTCTGGGTTTCAAGTCACTCAGCCCAAAGCCTGCCCATTTATTAAAAAAAAAGGTGTGGGTTACAGCCGGAGCCCAGACAATGGAATATGGCGAGGGAGGCCCTGCGATGGCTGTCAAGTCTTCACAATCAAGAGAGGGGACCCTGCAGGGATCGATACTTCTCCTCCTGCCCAGCTTTGCAAGGAACTGCCTAGAATCCCGCAGCTAAGCATGACTGGCACGCAGAACTGCTTACTTTGCTAGCCGGGAGGCTGAGACTCACACAGCTTAAGTGGGTGAACGTTTTATAGCCCCTGTCTGGAAACCCCAGTGACAGTCTCTGTTGCACTGCGAGTCCACGTGGTTGTTATGAGAACTGGAGGTTTTGCTGGGCCAGATCTCACCCGTGACCCACTGAGATGTCCAGGGCAGCGCGTTGGGAGGCGGCTGGGAAGCCTTTTGGGCAGGGAACACGCCGAGCCCTTCGTTTACGCACACGGAGCTGTTTCTCTTACATTGCAGTTTGGGGTTCGCCTAATCCTGAGGACAGAGGAAGAATCCCGGTGCCCCTCCACCCACGCCCCTGCCTCCCTGCCTCCACTCTGGCATAATCGCTTTCCCCAAAGGGAGTGTGGCAGCGTGGCAAGGTGTGAAATGTGCCCAGCCTCGTTTGCATACGCTCCGGACTGCTAGTGTCAGTGAGCTGTCAGGGAAACGCAGGACGGTCTGAGCAAAGCTGTTTCAAGTGCTTATCCTAGGACAGCGTTGGCCCATCAGGCACTACTGCCCGCCCAACAATCCCCCCATAAATTTACAATACCCCACTCTACTTTAGCATAGAAAACACAATGATAGTCTGGAGAGTCTTTTTTTTTTTTTTTTTATTGGTGGCTTCCCCCCCCCACCTCCATCCCCTTTCTTCCCATTGGTTCCTGCCAAGTTGCAGGGAACCAATGGGATTCCTCTTCTTCATTCATGTCCTAGCAACAAGCCCTGTTCCAATCTTTCTCTGCCAAACTAACACCTGAAAAATTACATCATGAATAATGGCAAAAGCAGCAAGGGCCAGAGAAGGGCTTTTTTTTTCCCCCCTCTGTCTACTGCAGAGTTCATTTAAGGTGTTTTAGTCTAGATTCTTAAAGTGACAATGTCCTATATTTTTGCAAATGTGTTTCGGCACATTGGTTAACATATAAAATGAAAAACGAATAGTAGTTGAAGTAGCAAAAGGCCTTTAGGTGAAGCAAGGGGAACGCGTTTTGTTAATGGGATTCCAAGTACCTTCCTTTCAACGGTCTTGTTCAGGGAAGCCCCCGAAGTGGAGAAATAGCTTGTTCATATAGTATATTCTTTGGGAAAGGACTAAAGTATTCCAAACCACACAAGCCGCCCACCCACTCTCCCATACAAAAATGCAGTCCTTCCTGGTGGCTTCCCTTGCTCCAGTTAACTATACCCAAGGCCCTTTCTATTCCTACTTCGGAATAAAGGGCCCATTCTGTTAAGGGGGTCCTGGAGCCAAGAAAGGAATTGCCTTGTGAATTTGCAAAAGGTGTGGGGTTGTTGGGGTAAAGAGCCACAGGGTGGGGGTGTCCTGAGCACGTGTGTGTCTGCCCACGTGCAGGGCTGTGAACACAGACAGGCGGCTGGGGAAATGCAAGAACGAGATCCAGATGACCAGGGAGGGAGGGGGTGTTGGTAGAGAAATCAGAAAGGGGAGGTGGGTGATAGGGAGTGGGTGTGGGGGAGGGAAGGAGGCCAGGGAGGGGGAGGCTGCTGCACACGCAGACCTGTTTTCTTCAAATGGGCAAGGGTTTCTAATGAAAATGTCCACCCTTCTAGGCATTTTTCAAGAACCAGACACTGATTTGCTGCTTCCGGCTTCTCCACCCCACCCAGTCTAGTGCAGACAGAGAGCAGAGATTCAGACACAAAGAACTGCAGCCTTGCGCAGGCACCAAGCGCGAGAAAGGCCAGCATTTAGCACCTGCCCGGTACCATGCACTGCCTGCCCCTCAGTCCTAGGCACAGGCGCCCATGCACGCTGGCATCCTGGTTTCCTTGTAGGCATGTGTGGAATGCCGGAGGCTTGAGCTGGGAAGGGGCGCCTGAGGCTGTCTCCACTGCCTTGCTCAGAGAAGAAGAAAATAGGGATATTCGGTGCCTGGCTCCAATGTGGAGTTTGCAGCTCGCCTCAGCCACGGCCTTGGCAGCAGAGCGGTTAGAGGTGCTGGCAGACAGTCTGCCTGGGTCCTTGAGAAACTGCATGACTATATAAGGCCTGAGAAGGAGCGAGAACAATGCCAACCTAGGGAAGGGCGAACGAGGAGGGCGAGTGCAGGGAGGCCACTTAGGACTGAGCTAGAGATGTTCCCTTTCATTCACACCCCCAACAGTTTGCAGGAATAACTCCTGCAAAAGTTCTGCCACCATCACTGTGTGATGCAGGAGGAGAACTGAAGGGTAGGAGTGGGAAGGGCATTGCACCAGGGACCTGCAGGAATGGATGCCTTTGCCTGGCGACATGCTTTGACAATTGCCTCCTCCTCTGGCCAGAGAGTCAGCTGGCTTTGCCATGGGCCAGGAGGGAGACCGAGAAGTCCAAAGTCTCAAATATCTTTGGTGAATACCATGTCCCATGGTGCAGAAGATTTGGGTCGCCTAGGCTGAGGGGCAGTTTTGGAGAAATAGATGGACAGGCAGCCTAGGCAAAGGAAAAGGTAACAAGGGGAAGGAGCACTGGTCTAGGAGTTGTGAGTCTTATATTCATCCGGGCTCTGGCAGGGAGCACTAGAACAGAGTTCTCCCCTTGTCTACCCAGTGCTACTGTGGCAGTGATAAAATGAGATGATCATCACGAAGTGCTCAGAGTACTGTCCAGTGTAGACAGTAAGCACTCAAGTATGCTAGACATTATCATCACTACCTCCCACTGGCCTCATGGATGGGTCTAGAACTCTGAGGTGAAAGGGCCACTATATACATGTGCACCCTCCTTGAAATGCTCTCTTCCCTTCCTCGGCTTCTGTGGTTTAACAATTTTCCATTTTTCCTCCCACTTCCTGGGCACTGCTTCTCATTGTTCTTTGGTTCCTCTGGCCAGGCTATAAGGACTGGTTCTCCTCTGGGCTCTATCTTGGGCCCTCCTCTTCTCGCCTCACACCTCTGTTTTGTGCTCTCATCCTCCCAAAGGTTTGGTTCTGCTCTGATGGCTGCTGTATCTATAGCTCCAGCCCAGACACCCCAGACTTCAGGACCCTGTGTCCAGTCCAGTAATCAGCACTTTCCCTGGCAGTGTGCTCCAGGTACGTGAGGTCCAGCGTGCCCTTCATCTTCTCCCTTCTCCCAGCCCCCAGTTGGCCCCTTCACCCTTGTGTAGGGTGGAAACGCTTCCGTCCACAGAGTTGTCCCAGGCAGAGACCTGCCTGTCCTCCTTGACGCCTCCTTGTCCCTCATCCCCCAAATCCAGTCCTTCACTAAGAGCTGTCCATTTCACCACCTAGCTGTTTTTCAAGTGCATCCACTTCTCCCTCTCCCCGCTGCCATCATCCTAATATAAGTTTCCATCTTTCTCACCCAGCCTGCCACATCAGTGCCCACGGTCCTGCACGGGACCCCTGGGTGGCTTTCCGTGGCTCTCAGGACACGGCGGGACATGACTTCCTGCCTTTCATGCTTCATCTCACGTCATTGTTCTTAGGGCTCTAGCTACACAGCTTCTTTCACCTTAAAATCAAACATTCTTCTTGTTCGATTAATGTCTGCCTCCCCTATAAGATTGCAAGGGCATGGGAGTAGAGAGCATTTTAGTCTTAAATGGCTAGAACACAATGGATACTCAAAGAATGTTTGTTGGGTAAACAAATAAATGAAACATCCCATACCAAGTGCCACCAATAAATTCAATAAGTAAGATTTCTTGCTAGATAAAAGTATGGAACAGGGTAAGGTCAAGAACGAAGCCCTGTACTTTTAATACAATTTATACAATCTTTTTTGATTTTTTAAAATGAACACTAGTGAAGCATAATTTATATATAAGTTCCATACATTAAAACGAACCCATTTAAAGTGTACACTTTGATGAATTCTGACAAATGTGTGTCCCCTGCAAGCACCACCACAGTCAAGACAGGGGACGTTTCCATCTCCTACCACGCCTCCTTATATGGAGTCTGCACCCCTGCCTTGGACCCAGGCAACCCCAAATCTGTTTTCTGTCACTATTGATTAGTACAGTATTGCCTCGTCTAGAATTTCATATAAGTGGAATCATACAGCATGTACTGTTTGTATCTGGTTATTTTTATTCAGTATAATGTTTTCAAAATTCACTCATGAGATAGCATATATTAGTAGTTTGTTCTTTTTACTGCTGAGGAGTATTCCATTGCATGGATTTCTCACAATCACCTGTCAATGGACATTTGGGTTGCCTACAGTTTTGGGCTATATTAAGATTAAATCAACCTCAAACATTCCTGTATGAGTCTTTGTGTTGTCGTATGTTCCATTTCTCTTGGGTAAATGCCTAAGAGTGGAATTGTGAGATCGTAAGGTCATTGTATGCTTAACTTCAGAGACTACCAAGATCAGAGACTACCAAAATCAGAGACTACCAAGCAGTTTTCCAGAGTAGTTGTCCCATTTCGTCCTCCCACCAGCAATGTATGAGAGTTCCAGTTGTTCTACATATTTGCAAACACTTAGTATTGTGTGTAAACACTTGGTATTGTGTGTAGTGGTATCTCATTGTGCACTTAGTTTTTATTTCCATGATTAGTAATGAGGTTGAGCTTCTTTTTATCTACTTATCTACTTTTTATCTACTTATCTACTTTTATACTGCCTATTCATATATCTTCATTTCTGAAGTGTCTTCAAATGTCTTGTGATGGTTTTTAAATTGGGTTGTTTGTTATGTATTTTTATTATCAATTATAAAAGTTCTTCATTATGGATACAAATCGTCAGTATATATGTATTCTCCACACCCCTGGATTTCCTTTTTATTTTCTTACCAGTATCTTTCAAAGAGAAGAAAAGAAATTTTAGATTTTCATGGAGTTTAATTTATTATTTTTTTCTTTTATAATTGTAGAATAAAATACTTTCTTTGCCCTAAGAAATCATTGCCTACCCCAAGGTGGGTAAGATTTTCTCCTATGTTTCATTCTAGAAATTTTGTAGCTGTAAATTTTAGGTTGAGATTAATACTGAATTTTTAGTTACTTTTTGTATGTGACATAAAGTAAAAGTCAAGATTTACGGTTCTCTCCACAAATATCCAGTTATGCTAACACCATGTTTTTTTTCCGTTTTTTAATTTTTATTTCAGCATATTATGGGGGTACAGATTTTAAGGTTTCAATAAATGCCCTTACCTCCCCTCCTCCCACAAGTCTGAGTCTCCAGCATGACCATCCCCCAGATGGTGCACATCTCACTCATTATGTATGTATATACCCGGCCCCCTCCCCCTTCCCCCCTGCCCAATACCCTATTACTGTAGTACCTATGTGTCCACTTAGGTGCTGCTCAGTTAATACCAGTTTGCTGGTGAGTATATGTGGTGCTTGTTTTTCCATTCTTGGGATACTTCACTTAGTAGTATGGGTTCCAGCTCTAACCAGGAAAATATAAGATGTGCTATATCACCGTTGTTTCTTAGAGCTGAATAGTACTCCATGGTATACATATACCACATTTTATTAATCCATTCTTGGATTGATGGGCACTTGGGCTGTTTCCACAGCCTTGCAATTATGAATTGTGCTGCTATAAACATTTGAGTGCAGGTGTCTTTTTTGTAGAGTGTCATTGGATCTTTTGAGTAGATGCCCAGCAATGGGATTGCTGGATCAAATGGTAGATTCACTTGTATCGCTTTAAGGTATCTCCATATTGCTTTCCACAGAGG